>CAUYRH010085987.1:0-53918 GCA_963574655.1 Perodicticus potto
GCCTCAAGCTGTCACCCTGGATAGAGTGCTGTGGCATCACAGCTCACAGCAACCTCCAATTCCTGGGCTCAAGCGAGTCTCTTGCCTCTGCCTCCCAAGTAGCTGGGACTACAGGCACCTGCCACAACGCCCGGCCATTTTTTGGTTGCAGCCGTCATTGTTGTTTGGCAGGATTGGCTGGATTCGAATCCACCAGCTCAGGTGTACGTGGCTGGCACCTTAGCCGCTTGAGCCACAGGCGCCGAGTCAATGATTTACGATTTTTAAGATGATTTGTTATCATCATTCCAGCAGGGTATAAATGTCCACCATTTCTACTAGAATTACCTTAAAGTTGTTTCTGCTACAGTATTTCTACGGATGTGGTGACCGTGGATTTTTTTTTTTTCTGGATCCAAAGCTCAACCAAGTTCCAATTTTTCTAATTTGGTTTTGACCTTGTTAGATCTGGGATCTACGGTAAGGTAAATTGAATTGTACATTTTCTTGATTTGTGACAATTGTTCTAAGAGTTTGTTTAGCTGCTGTTTCAAGCAGAAGTTGATGCGTATGAATTTGCTTCCAAAGACAGTTTCTAGAAGTGGCAAATGATCTGAGTTTGCAAGTACTGCATGTTCAAATTCTCTGCTTCAAAAATTCCAATTTATCAGGTGAAATGGGTTTCTGAGGATGCTCGGACAGCCTCACTCAATGTCCACCCAAAAGAAGAAAGTCTGACACTTAAAGACAGCCAAAGTATGTCCTGGAAGGTGACTCCAAGGGTGTCTAGGAAAAGGGAAAATGAATGGTGGAAAACATGGAATTCCGAGTGAAACCTTGGAAATGGAACTCATAGCTTCTCCACATTAGTACGCCCTTTGTTTTTCATAACTTAACAGGCTATCACTTTATTCATGGTATTTCTTTCTCCTCCAGCCTATAGCACATGTCTGGAACTATCCTAAGAGTTTTGGGAGTGTGTGAAGATGACTAATATGCATGAGGAAACTCACTGACGCTGCCGGGGAGACAAGGTTTTATGATCATTAGGTAGAAGGGGGCAAGCGAAAGGTCACAGGTGTGTCTAGTCTTTTTTTATTCCTGCAGCGCGCTGGAAGAAGAGTTGTCTTGGGCCACACATTAAAAACACAAACACTAAGGAAGCCGAGGAGCAAAAAAAAAAATTCTGTGCATAATTTTCACTATATGTGACACCACAGATAAAGAAAACAGGCCTCAGGTTGGACGCCCTGGGAGGGAAAAAGTGCTAACATACATAGCTTTGTTAAAAAACAAAAGAAAAAATTTAGGCCTCTTCAATCTGGACAAAGAAAGGGCTCTAAGGGAAAATAATTCATAAAATAAGTGATACGTTTTTTCTTTTTTTAAAACCATGGTAAAATATACATAATATAAAATTTACCATTTTAACCATTTTTAAGTGTAAAGTTCTGTGGCACTAAGTACATTCACACCATTGGGGAATCATCATCACCATTCATTTCTCAAACTTTCCTCACCTTGCAATGCTGAAATTCTTACCCCACTAAAACATAACTCGCCATCACCCCTCCCCACGGCCCCTGGAAACTGCCATTCTACTTTCTGTCTCTATGAGTTTGACCAGCTGCTTATTTCCCTCAGCATAGTCTTCAAGGGTTGTCGCCGTTGGGGCATGTGTCAATGTGTGATAATTTAATTCACCAAAATCCCAGAATTCCAGAATTAGTGTCAATTCCATAGCTCTAAGGAGTTAGTTGTAGGAAAAACATAAAGAATTAGTGCTTTACCAAGGGATAAATACACTTGGAGCAATCTGTACCACTAGAAGATAATGAAAGGCTAAGTAGATGCATGCTTTCACTCAAATTAGACGAATTCCTAGGAAATAGATACGTAGGAGGCTATTTACTGTGAGGAAATTTAAAGTACCATGTCAGCCTGCTTTAAGGCAAAGATGGCAAACAAGCTAATTAGTGTCCTTTCTGTAATACTGATTGATGATGGTTTCTTACATGGCTGAGTGCCTTGTCAATCATTTGTCCACCTGCTGGATCTGATGTGTTTCAGGCAGAAGCAAACGATATCGACAGCTCAGCTCACTGGCATATAGGAAGGCCAAGGTCAGAGACCAGCTCCGACCAAGCAGCACCCCAAGACTGGCCTGCAGCATCTAAGCCTGTCCAGCAATGTCTCATGGAATGTTAGGGTGATCCTGGTCATTCGGTTTTGGCTTCCATGGTTTTGCCCATAGGACACACAGATCTAGTTTGGCCTACAAGACATTAAACCTCTTCTAGGGCCTTCCTAGGGATCAGCTATGTCTCCATTTGTAAAAGACCTATGGGAACAAATGAACTGAACTTGAAGGCCCCCAGGGAGATTATCTGACTGTTTTGCTTATCTAGAAAAATATGGAGGGACCTTTCCTTTTGCTCATCAGCTTTCATGTTTGTGTATTTAATGTGTGGCCCAAGACAATTCTTCCAATGTGTGGCAGAAAAGAAAACATGTTGGACACCCTTGCTATAGCATCCTGAGAAAACTTTCAGCCAACTTTCTTGGGCCAGACTTGGAACAGATGAAGCCTGCAGGGGTGCAGGGGCAGGGAGTGGGAGTTTTCTTCTGTCTAGCCCAAATGTGAATGACACACATGGAAATATCTCTTCTGTCGGGAAAGTGCTCATGAGCTATGCATGAGCAATCGTGTCATCCATGGTTGGTGATTTTCCTCCATTCGTCTCTCAGTAATGGTGACTGGAGCGGAATGTTCTGAACATGACAAGGCAGAACGCATGAAGATTCCTAGATAGAAACCTGTTCTGACCTGCCATCTCCCATGTGCGGCATGTTCTGTCCCCATTATGGTTCTGCTGCAGGACAGCCAAGCCTGCTTTGAGATCTGCAAGGTGAGAGGGGTCTCAAGATGTGGCCGGGTGCCCAGGAGTGATTAGAAGACTCCCAGACGTTGCTTCCTGAGTCTGGTAAATGCCTCCCCCTCAGCAGGCAGCCCATCTCCTGGACCATTCAGCTTCCTAACAACCGAGGCTTCTGCAGAGCCACTGGGGTTCTAATCTTCTGTGATGCACCAGACCCTAAGGAGTGAGTTCCCTTCCTAAACAACTACTGGGGGGTTAGCCACAAAGAAAAAAATTTTAAAAGCACCCGTCTAACAGTAGTAGAAAGTGGAGCCAGGCAACACTGAAGCCAGAGCAGACAACAGACCCTGGTCAGAAGCTGACACCTGAGCCAGGAGGAGGAGGAGGAAGGCAACTCGACTTTCAAGTGGGTTTTTCTCCTACCACCTCGTCCTAACAACCCTCTGTGACTTCCTCGATGTTCCCTGGCTTCTGGTCCTCTGGGTGGGGGAAGATATGGGTCATCACTAAAAAGTTGAGTATAAAAAAGACATGGTTAAGGATAGCTTACAGGTCTGCCAAACTGACAGCTTCCGATGGCACCATCCACCACCCACGTGAGGTGGGCATAGGTTTTGCATATAAGGCGTGTATGTAAATAGGAGCATGAGCCGTTTCAGAAACCTGAATGTGACCTTTTGGGATACCACATTTTTCTCTTTCTCTGTGAAGTCCAAGGTGGATAAAAGAGAAAAACATGTTCTTGCACCAACCACAGGATTTGACCTGAAGTCAAGTTCATGTTCACAGCAGAGCAAATGACAAACTTGGCTACAGATCAAAACAACTTTATGAGCTGGACTGCAGTGATCTGTCTCACTCTTGCCTCATGCCTTAGTTCTCCTGAGGTTGAATGTAAAATAAAGCCTTTAAAAAAAATCCCCAGGTTGGCAGTCTTGAGACAACTCTTGATATCTATGTACCCCTCCTGTGGTCTTTTGTTTGTACAACAAGCAAATAGGCTTGCTTATTTTATAAAAGTACAATTGTGTTGCACCTGCCAAATTCCTTTGACCTTACTTTTGGCCTAAGGTGTTCCTAGTGACATGCAGTACTTCAGTGCTTTTGCCAAATCTCTTGGCTACCAGCTCAAAAGAAAGTCAAACTTTCATTTAGAAGGTCTTTCAGCTAAAGAAAGACATTGATGCTATTTCTATCTAAATTGCAGCCTTCTGGTTCTGCAGACTTGCTCTCACTTTGCTTTCACTGGAGCTATCAGATTTTTTTAGAGTATCTTAGCTACAACTAAGAGATCTGGAGAAATAGCAGAGGTCAAAAATAACCTTTATATTTTCAATTGCAAATGGAAACTGGGCCATCTGGACACAGGTGGTTTCTGAAAGGTGAGCCCCGTTCACTGTCCCTTTCTGCTTCATGGTGGCAAACGAAGAGTCAAAAATTTAGGATTTGTTTGTTGGCACTCTCCTCTGACTTTAAGGATTTTTCATGTTTGTTTTGAGTCTGAGAGTTATTTCTGCCTTTCACGTTCCCTCCCTCCCCTCTTTTCTTGGTGCATAACAAGCGCTTTGTCTTGGTCTCAGAGAACCCTAAGCTTCTGAGATTGTCTTCCAGGGAAGATTGAAACATAGGTTGGTTATCAATTTTCTGCTTAAAATGTTTCCCTCATTTCGAAGGGGGAGAAATTACTTACCAGCTATCACGTTATCAACTTCTTCCTGCCCTTTTGTTCCTGATTACTTAAACGTGCAAGGAAAAGAAAGAAAAAAAGAAAAAGAAAGCCCTTTCTCTACCACCAAGCTTTCAAGGAGGACTTTACTACGATATGTGACCATTTAACATCCTGATTAATGGTGCAGACAGACATGCTTTCCAGTAAGGTCTCCAGTTTGTTAGCTTGGTAATGAACAAAAATGGGTATTTTTTCTCTTTCTTTTACAAGTATATACAGTAACAGTCTAGCGTGGATGAATAAATGAGTCCAGCTGTCTTCCAATCACTTGATGCCTGAAACTACTGCACTGAGGTTTGAAGAAGCCACTTTTGAAAGAAGAAAATCTGGTAGTTTTTCTAGGTTTGTTTTTGTTTTACCTTTCTGGTTTCATTATGGAAGAGAAAAGATAATAGGATAAAGCATTTAAACAGAATGGTGCGTATGTTTGGAGGTATATGTCTAGGAAAGAACTATCATAGGCTTTTTCTACCTCCTGCCCTTACCATACAGTGCCATAAACTTTCAGGGCCTTCTGAGCCTTGGATGATAATGACTTGAAAGAAACTGCAAAGGGTTCCAGCCCTTGCAGAAGAAATACAGGAAGTGCTGGGGTTCCAACCTGGGATTCCCCTCTGCTGAGGGGCCAGGAGAGCCTGATGTGACTCTCCCCGCACTGGGTTCTCAGGGATGCCTTTAATCTCCTACAACACTGGCCAGAGACCAAAGATAGTCAAAAGATCACACTGGGATGGCAGTGTGATCACACCACGGCCAAGGAAAATCTTTGTTCAGGCTTTCCACCAAGTGAGAGAGTCTACTTTGGTGCAGCTGAGTTCTAACCTCTGAGTATCTTTTAGTCATCAGGCTTAAGGCAGCATGTCACACTACTAAGATTACTATTTCCACGACACAAGCATTTAAGATGGCTTCCTCACTGTTTTCCTTTAATTTTCCATCCAACACACAATGCTATGACAGTTCTCACATACAGCAGTGAGAAAATGGCAATACTTAGGACGTTTAGGGGTCCCGTTTAATAGCTAATGAAGTTTGGATTATGACAAGAAATGGATCAGGAGATTTATTTAATAACTTTTATGTGATTTTTAGGCATTCAGCTTTTCAAAGGTTTTCTGAATTATTTTCATATGTGGGCAATGGAAGGGAAGTTCAAGAATACATGACAAAGCCCCAGATAAGGAACTGATTATTGTCTCTTGGGCTGTTTCTACCAGAGTCCTATTCTGTGTCACTCAATGCAATTAACTTAAGTGAAAGCACAGACATCTGCCACGTGGGGAGAAGTGCTGCTGAGAATGAACCGGGAGCCTGCGACTTTCAGGCCATCGGCTAAGAGGCAGGTGCTCATCAGAGCGGCGCGTTGCTCTCAGGACAGGAAGGGGGCCGACAGACCACTAAAGACACAGCACTGGTTACCAAGAGCAAAATGTTTAATGTCATCTGTACTAGGAAAAATAAAGGGAAAAAGCAGGCACCTCAAAACGAATGTGTATGTGGCCAGTAAAGATAGCATGTAGATCAATAAGGGAAGAAAAGGCGGTCCCTGGTTTTGAAATAAAGACATCTTTGCTGCGGAGGCCAATGACATGGCACTCTGAGTGACAGCTGGGAACGAGGCGCCCTGGCCGCAGACGCCAGGAACTGCCCGGACATCCCGTGTGCTGAGCACAAGGTGCAAGTTCACGGGGCTGCTAAGTGAACAGAAGGGCCATGGGAAGGAGGATGCTGTCTCAAGGGTTCCGGGGGTATTCCTGAGAACGAGTCCCTTTTAGCTGTCCTTCAGATCCCTAACCACCTGGGGCCACCTCAGCTGAGTGGTAAGGCTGCCAAAGCACATGGACCGGAAGGGCAAGAATCTATTTATTTTGTGTTTACAAATATGGACCAGACTCTTTCTGACAATCTTAGGATAGACAGATTTTCTCCTACTCAGTATGAAAAGACAGTGTGCTTTCAAATAACCCTTGCGTTTTATGAGGCATGAGGAAAATGACAATAGAACATTCAATAAGGACTCGTTTTTTAAAGTTTTACAATCTGCTCTATAAAGAAAAGTGTCGCTATTGCACCCTTTTTGCAATAAGCAACAATAATTATCAGGAAGAGAATATTTGAGTATGAAGGAGAGATAAATTATTTTTAGTGACTTGTTGAAAGATCCCACTCCTGGCTCGGCGCCTGTGGCTCAACGGGCTAAGGCGCCAGCCATGTACACCTGAGCTGGCGAGTTCGAATCCAGCCCGGTCCCGCCAAACAACAATGACAGCTGCAACCAAAAAATGGCCAGGCATTGTGGCGGGCGCCTGTAGTCCCAGCTACTTGAGAAGTGAAGGCAAGAGACTCACTTGAGCCCAAGAATTGGAGGTTGCTGTGAGCTGTGACGCCACGGCACTCTATCCAGGGTGACAGCTTGAGGCTCTGTCTCAAAAAAAAAAAAAATTAAAAAAAAAAAAACACTCCTCTCTTCCCAAAGAAAACCCTAAAAGACACTCACAAACCCCTAGAAATGAGCAAAAACCAAAAAACAGTAAAACCATCTTGAAAGAGGAGTTAAAAGAAGAAAAAACTGCTGCTTGCTTGCATAAGAGCTCTCTACCCCTGGAGGGGGGAAAAACTACAGCATATGCATATTTCTACATTTTGGGAAACCACAATATGTCGACTCCACAGAATTTAAAACCACTAAAAGATTAATTATACTGGACTTTCCTCTGCTTTGGGTTGGAAGCTTTATTTTAGAAACCCCACTATTGTCTTTATGGTAAATCCATGCTTTGCTTTCTAAGGTTTTTGTTTGGCCTTTTTTTTTTTTTTAAAATGAACTCCATCCCATTTTAAAAATAATCTGGTTTATTTCAAACAGCCTGCAAATATCTTCTATTGTGCTGAGGAAAACCTCAAACAATAGAAAACTATCAAAATGTTGCCACAGATATGTAATCAATGATTTAATAACCTCAAAAAGGAAACATTCAATTTTAACGTAATCCCAAAGAAGTCTGCCTCTTGGCTCTGGGTTAAGGGGGACAGGATTTTAGTTTACAAAACGTTACATTTTAAAAACAGACCAATGTTCGCTTCCATCCTTTTCCTTTATGCCTCACCCTCAATCACTAAGAAACTGGTACAGACTAGAGATGAGAGTTCTTCTTTGTCACATTTGTACGGCAGAGACAGATTAAGTCCCCAATATATTTTCTCTTCCATGTTCTCATTTGGAAGTGGGGACAAGGTGTTTTCTATTTTTTGGAGCGCATTCTTTCCCTTTGGGCAATGGTAAGCGATGTAACAAAGTCAGCATCCCGAAAGCAAAGGGCTTTCTCCTTTACAACATTAACTACGGACAGGCAGTCCAGAAAGCATGATTGTTCACAGAATATGCAGAGAAAATTATTGTAAGTTATTAAGCTATACATTAGATGGGGGCGGAAGGTGAGCCGACGAGCAACACTGCTTGCTAGCTATTAGATTACTATTACATCAGTGTTACTTGCTGTCGGGTCTCATTGCTATGACATGTGACACATTAAAAGCTTTTGGGTTTGGCCACGGCCCACTCCGATGATCAGAAGTACAAGGTGCAGCAGAGAACGCTCTTCACTAGGAGATAATAGCTCAGAAAATAACTCCTCTCACAAGGGTTGCTCTGCACTCCGGGTCTGTTCATTCTATTCTGATCACATTTGTGCAGGACCATCGCTCTGCCCTGGATGAAACACATCCTTGTCAGTCAAACAAGATTGCCACCCACAAAGACACTGCTTCTCACAGTCACTTGGCTACGCATCCTCAGAGAAGCTGGTCTCCTTGTGGCCTTCCAGGGCTGGAGCGGGTGGCAGGGAGCCCTTACCCACAGCCTTGCCCACAGGCAGGTTTAAGGCATCCTCCTAGCCAGGGAGCACATCTCCAGTACTCATCACTCTGACTTTGCACCTTTGGGCAAAATCAACTCACACCAAAGACATGGTTTTGCATGCTTCCTCTCACCAGCAAAGCTTTTCTCACCAAACTCTGGAGTAACTGTTGGTGGAGGAAGCTGGTCTCAGTGGCACTGACGTTCCCACCAGTTGATGAACTCGCCTGTGGAGACCACGCACGGCTGCGCCCTCCCCGACCTGGTTCTGGATTCAGCTCGAGAGGAGCTGCCTCCCACCCTGGGTGGGGAACGGAGCCCATCCTGGCTGCACATGGTCGTGTGGTCAGCTTCCTGCCATTGACCCTAAATTCAGTGCACCAGGAATCATGTGTAGAAAAAAAATCTAACAATTCAATTTGGTGTCTCTCCATTCTGAAGGGAAATGTGCTCCAGCTGCCAGAAGTCGGGGACATCAGCACTAACCCGAGCAAGTCACACTTGTTCACGGCCCCATTGCTTCCATTTAAGTCCCTGACGTCCCTACTGTGCGCCGCGTCCTTCAGGAGGGGCGAGCTGGGAGACAGGGACAGGAGGCGGCCGCACATGGCAGCCCTGCCTGGGGCTTTCCTAGTGAGAAGGGGACAGTACGTCGCTGCCGTGAAGAGGAAAGAAACATGCAGCAACCTGACCAGTTTAGTCCGAAACTAATGAATCAGTGGAAGGAGAAAAACTTTAAGAAGACCTTATTTGGAAAGGTGCTGAAAAGCAGAGAAACTGCAACATCTGCCAGTTAAAGCCCAGAGCGCCCTCATCGCCTGCCGATTAGATGTGATGAGTGCCGTTCTCCGTGGTGGAGAAGGGGAGGGGAACTTCACGTTGGTGAGGGTGGGGGAGGCAGGAGAGGTAGGGAGCAAGGCACAGTCACATGTCACGAAGTTGTTAAGGAGGAAGAGCACAGTGCTTCTAAGAGCAGAATTCCAGGAGGACTGGGGCAGCACCGGTAAGTGACACTGAATCCTGCTAAGGCTGTGATGTGACACACGTGTCAATGCTGAATGGTGGCACTGCTCCTCTGCATTAGATGGGTCCTAAAAGAGGGAGAGGCAGGAGGCTTAGAACACCAGGACCCAGCAGAAGGGCAGGTGTCTGATGGCTGTGATCCCAGCAGGTCTGGGTCCGGCTGCCTCCATTCTCCATGGCAGTTCTATCACCAAGACTGGACTCCACATTCCCCCAGGTCCCAAGGGGAGCCCTGCATGGAAGCATCTGCCAGGGTTCACGAGGGAGCTGGGTTCATCTCCAAGGATGGGAACAGGGGCAGCGACTGGCCAGTGGGCTCTCACAAACACTGGAAGAGCCTCACTCGCTTCTGGGTAGGGCCACCCCAAGCACCCCTGGCCTAGGGAGTAACTCTTACATCTAAAGACAATATACAAACTGTGAAATGCTTACACATGTGAAGCATGCACCAGGCAAAGGGGAAGGGCAATGCTCATTTTGTGGCATCCTAAAATAAGATAGTCCACTTCCACCAAACAAAAAGTAAAAAAAAAAAAAATTGCTTTGCACGCCTCCAATCGAATGCACTTGTCTTACATTGGAGATGACATGATTGATTCTCACAAATAAGGAACATGTTGGCATATTCCTTTTACAAAATGGAAACAGTCCAATTATAGAAAATATTTTCACTTCCTCAAATTCTCATTTACAAGCTGAGCTTCCTAGCAGCTTTGGGGTCTCCTGCTAATAAATATGGCTTTTTATGTTATTTTGCAAGAAGAAATCAACTGAACGAAGGTACAAGTAAGCCTAAATTGATGGATACAGTTAGGTGTTTTCAAATTTTACCCTTAAAAATACTTAGCAATTACACACTTACAAATAGAATTTGAATGCCACTTAAGTACTAATTAACGAAAAGGAACCGTGAGATGCAAGTGGCCGGGTATCTGGATATCAGCCAGGCACACTATAAATGTTTAGGTCACAATAAATTGCAGGGCAGGAAACATGAAAATTTTAAAGTCCAGGTAGCCAAGGGCAGTGACAGTCAGAACAAGCATATCTCTAACTATACAGAAATCAGTTATTTTCAATGGGAAAACATTTAAAACAGCCTAACACGTGCCCCTAGCAACTGGCCACTACCCATGCTTAAGATAACAGGAAGTTATGGGCAATGGCAATGACTTTCCATCCCCTACCCCCAAGGAATGTCTTTCACGTGCAAATGGTAAATGCATTTACCTTCCTCCCACCCAACTCCCCACTGCAGCCCATTCCAGCTGTTCTGGGCCAAGAAGCCATTAGGGAAGAGGACCTCCACCCCCCAACCCCATAGTAACCTAAGCAGGGGATCCAACCCAACCCAGGAGAACTCATCCCCACGCCACCCACTAATTCCATCCTAGATCTGTTTCACACCCACCTCCCCTCTTCCAAATCTTGTCAAGGTATCCTCCTGCCGGCCCCGTCCCCAGAGTCTATGTCACTCGTCTCTCATTAATGAGTTTTCCAATGCTTATAATCACAGCTCCTGAGTCACGTGCATTCAGAAGATGTACTTTTTATTTTTAAACTAATCCAGTCCTACTGTCCCTGCCACTTCCCCCCAAACTACCATCACCTGCCTCATGCTGTAGTTAAACCAACTGTTCTTAAGTTGCCTTTAATCAATATTTTTCAATAACAATGCTTTTCCCAATTCCTACTACTCTATCAGTGTGATTTTCTACTCCTCATTGCAAATACATAATATTTTAATAACATCAGAGGTTATACAATTCAGGTGAAATGGCCTGAAAACATAATTTATACTATTATTTCTACAGAAAGATGTATCCTAAATAAATTTTATGAATTAAAACCAGACTGTAAGCTACAGGCCAGTGATTTTCAACCGGTGTGCAGCAAAAACTTTAAAGATTATTAATTCAATTAGTTTAGAAAAAAAGTTCAAAGCTCAGTGAGTATATTCTTTTCTTTACTCGTTTTTTTTTTGATCAACATTAGTGTGTCGTGGAAATCTAACTATAGGTTCAAGTGTGCAGGGAGATAAAAAAGGTTGAAAAACATTCTGTAGACAATATTATAAGCAAACCAACACACAAGCAAACACAAAGCCATAAAAGGAAACCCTCTAAGGTGAGTCTACTCCCTACTGTTTACACAGTAAACATTTGCTATACAGAAAGAGCAAACCAAGGACCTCAGCAAATTCAATTCCAGATGGTGTCTCTCTGCTGTCACCAGGCACCTGATCCAACTGTAAGGGTTCCCTTAGCAGAGCATGATGACAACGCAGATAAATTTGCTTCCCTCCGGGTCCTAATGTATTCTAGTGCCACGTATTCATAAATGTTTTTGAATTTTCCATATCACTGTTTCATGAAGGCAAATGGCTGAGAACTGACTGTATTGCAATAAAGCATTTTTATATTTTAAAGGAATACATGAATATTCATAGCATTTGCATTTGGTAAAAAGGAACTCTAGAAAAGCTCTCATTTATAGAGACTGTCTTAAAGTTGCTACAGGGAGAAAGGGAGAAGGGAAAGTGAGAAAGAGGAAGAAATCTAGATATTAAGCATTTATTGTGGCTCCTACTGTTTATTCATAATTTGTATTCTTTCAGGCAAACAATTTAAAATATTTCACTAAATCTAACAAATTAAAATGACTGGAACAGAATTCATTATTCTCTTCCTTGGGATGCAGCTCTCCACCCCGGCCTCCCCCAGCCTCTTCCAGCCTGTCGGATCGAGTTTAGCTGCCTCCCTACCTCGACCCTGACCCAGGCCACCACCTTTTCTCTTGTGATTACCAGAATATTTTGGGGTGTTTTTTTTTTTTGAGTCAAGTTCTCCTTCTGTGCCCCAGGCTGGAGTATCATGGCAGATCATAGCTCACTGCAGCATCCAACTCCTGGCCACAAGCGATCTTCCTGCCGTGGCCTCTCAAAAATGCTAGGATTACAGGTATGAGCTCAGCCCACGATAGGTTCTTATTAAATAATTGGTCTTCCAGTCTCTGGTCTCACCTCCTTCTAACATATTAGTCATAGCAAAACCAAAATTATCTTTCAGATACATAAACCTGAGCACACCACAGCCTACTGAGACCAGCAGGGCAACACCCCTCCCTTCCCCCCCCCCCCCGCAGCGGGGTCCACTCACCCCAACCACTCTCACCTCCTGCCACTCTTCAGGTCTTATTTGCTGCTCCAAACATGCTAAGCATCTCTCTTCCTTTCCAGAATGGGGATGCACTATTCTCTTTAGGCCTCAGCTTGAACAGGAAGCTCCCCTGGCTATTCAGGGCTCCTCCTCCAAGATCCTAGAGCAAAGTCCCTGGTCTCCTGCTCCCAGCCCTGACCCACTGTGTGGGAAGTATCCGCCTGTCTACTTGCCCTGCTAGACAGACTCACTTGAAGGCAAGGACCGTCTTCAGTGATTTAGCACTGTGCCTGGGACAGAGTAAGTGTCCAGGAAACATCTGTCAAATGAACAAATTCATAAGCACGCTTTTGCCCTCTGGGTCCCATGTTCCCCATTATTTAATAGTGAAAACACTCTATAATAGTATAGTTAGCACCTGGGAAATGGGCTACAACTTTTAGCCCAATCTGTTGTTTCAGAACTCCTTGATGTGTTACTGTCAAAACTGTCAACGAAATCGAGACAGGGTTGGTCCCATTTGTGTGACTAGAGAAGAGTCAAGGTCCATGGCAGCCACTCTCCCCTAAACCCCACGTCAAACAGCAGCTGTATTTAAAAGAAAATGGCACTCAACCTATCATTTCAGAAAGCACATGTTATTTAAATCCTAGGAACTCAATTAAAAAAAGAAAAACAAACAACACTACTCAGAAAGTTCAGCCTTAAAAGCCCTTTTCCCCTACGTGGGGAGAAAAAAAAAAAGAGAGAGCATACTGGCATACATGCTGCAAAATCCAAGTGTCCCAAGCATCTGCCACCTGCTTGCTGCTGCCTACCCCTAATTCAGGTGTCTATAGTTTAAGAAATCCCCTTAAAGCAAGTCGCTGAATGAATACAAAGCAGTAACAGTCAAGAACATGTAGAAGCACACGGGCAGAGCAGCAAGACACCACACTTAAAGCCTCTGCAGTGCTATTTTACATGTGTGTGGCGCTTCGGACTTTCCAGAGCACTCCTACCACTAGAGCAAGGCACATCACCTCTTTATCTCCATTTGACAGTTGGGAAAACTGAAGCCCACAGAGGGCAAGTTCTTTTCTCAAGGTCATAAAGTCATCGGGTGCAAGGATGGAGGTTCCACCCAGAGGTCCTCTATCCACCCACCACACTGTGATCAGCTGCAACGGGGGGAGCAGAGGACAAACCCCAGGAACCCGGCTGAATGAGTACAGGCCATTTCCCCCTCCTTCCTCTTTGTCCTTTTTTTCCAAGGTGCGCTCCAAAGAGCAAGACCAGGAGAAATGGGAGAAACCATGGTCAGTGTGATAGAGAAGAGAAGCTGCCTCTTCTTCATGTGTCCCTAACCATCACTAGCTCTGCACTTCTCTAGCACCCAGACACCTCACTTCTCCTAGGGTATGTCAGGCATGAGCCCTCAGTCAGACAAGCCTGCCCCGAAGCCTTGTCTTCATAGTGGGGGAAGATGAATCCTGGGGCACACGCCCCCCACACAGGTCCTGGCACAGAGGAAGGTGTGTAGTGAATCTGCTTGGGCACAGTGAACTCACGAAAAGAAAGTGCTTTTCTCCGCTCTGAATCCTGCAGGAATGGGGAGGTTCCCAGATAAAAGACCCAGGTAAAACCAGCTTATGGCTAACCACACTACATACTTGGTCCAAACCTGCTTTTTGAAAAGTCCAGAGACACTTTAAAAGCATTATTGTTGTAGGAAGACGAGGCCCAACGGAAAGAAAGAGCACCCAAACACCACGTTTATAAGAGGAAGGGCTTTATTCACCAGCCAGGAGCTCACGGCATAGAAGAATTCCAATGGCAGCGCTCCCCGACTGGCTTGGTCTTTCCCTTTTTATGGACAGTCCAAAAGTTCCACCCCACAGGTACCCTTCTCATTGGCCAGTTTGAATCAAGCCGGAGATGCTATTCCAGCCCCTACAGAACTACAGGATTTCACAGAACTTGGAAATTTCCAAGTTCCAGGAAGTTAAGTTTACAAATTCCCAAGAGTTGAGTCACCATAGAGAGGACCCCGCAGGCATATCCTTGGGGTCTCCTCGAGAAGATCTGTTCTCCTAGACCTCACCCTTCTCAGGTATCCTCCCTCATTATAATTTGAAAAACTCAATAGATCTCTTAGCATTTTAAAAATACTTTTAATAAAAGAAATTATGTGAAGGAGTTCAATGGTGTAGCTTCACAGACTAAAACAGGTTCTCAGAATAAAGGTCATGGGAAAATAAAATAGCTTCAAGGGCGGGAGTGGTCACTGCTGTCAGGACAGGGACACAGGCCCACCCAAGCTCAGCACCTCCGACGGTAAACAGAGCCACTCACTACAGAGAAGTGTGGGGCTGCTCGAGAGGCCCTGGAAGAGGGGCCCACATGCCACATGTATTTCTAAGTATTAATCATTAGTCCAAAGAAATAATCAGATCTATACCAAGATTTCTGTATAAAAAATGTTTCTTGGCATTATTTGTAATAGGAATTGAAAAAGAAACAACCAATCACAGGTGACTGGTGAAATAAATTAAGCAATTTTCAAGTGACAGAATGCCAGAAGCATTAATCACCACATTTTAGGTGAATATTTATAATCAAGAAAAATTGCCTATGATAGAAAGTAGAAAAGGGTTATAATTTTGTTCTAAAATATAGCATAGCAGAGAGACGAGAATATGTACTCCAATTAAGATTCAGATCCCTGGGTGATAGACTGGCATAAGATTCTGATTCTTAATACTTTTATTTTCCTTCATTTTACAATGAAAATGCATTACATCTGTAACTAGAATAAAATTAATAAATACAGTCTTTCTTAATAAGTGGGAGATCATCTTCAAGAACCACCAGCTTTCCCCCGATAGCTTATGATGTTAATTTACAATGTTTTAAATTTTGATAAATTATACACAGCATTAAAATTTATTTTGCTATTTATTAAGTATACCGAATTCAGTGGCATTAACTAAATATACATTATTGCATGACCATTGCCACTTCCAGAACTTTTTCATCAGCCCTTATCAGAACTCTATTCTTTAAACTCCCAATTCCCTCTCCCCCTGTCCCCTGGTAACCCAACTATTCTATTTTGTGTTTCTGTGACTTAGACTATTCTGGGTAGCTCATCTAAGTACAACCATACAATAGTTGTCTTTTTGTGTCTGGCTTACTTCTTTTAGTACAATGTCCTCAATATTCCCCTATGTTGTAGCATATATCATAATTTCTTTCCTTTTTAAAGCTGTATAATAGCCCATTGTGCATATATGCTACCATTTGTCTTAAGATGCTAATTTTTTTAAGCATACATTAATCTTTAACCATGTCGAAACATCAAAATGGTCAGCTATTCATTTATTTAAGATGTTTATCATTGGAAGAATTAAAAATACTAGGTTGGGGGAAAAGTTATTTTATACAGGTCAAACTCTCCACCTGCCTAAAAGCCACTAAAATACTTATTTTGCAATAGGAAAGAAAAATGGTGCAACACACTGTGATAACAATGTGTATGGGCCATCTGTGTGAGCAATTACAAAGGCTGACTCGGGAATCAGAACAGGAATGCCTCTGGGACGGGGGCCAGGAAGATTGTAAAGGGGCACTATGGAACTTTCTGGGCTGTTAGGAATATTTCATATCCTGATGGTGTGGGTTACACAAAGGTATGCATTTGCCCCTTGTCAAAACTCACAGATCTGTACACTTGAGATCTATACATTTCACTGCAAGTTTCCTTTAAGCCTAATGGAAATTGGAACAAGAATTTCAGAGAAGCAAAGGAAATTCTGCAGGTCAGCCACTGAGGTCACTGCCATCAAACTGTCCCTGGAATAAAGTTCAAGCTCCTTTCTACTCGGGGCTGCAACACTGATTTATCTGGGAAAGTCAGGTAAACACAGGGGTGGACAAACCGCCTGAAATGCCAGCAAACCTGCCAGCATTTAGGGACCAGCCCAGTAGGTGTGAGCCCCAGGTGGTGGCAACACCTCTGTGTGGGAGTAGAAATGAAGTCCGCCCTGCTGTGCCCAAGCTCTAGGACCGGTCTCTTCCCAGGTGTTGCAAGGCTTCATCTGAAATCATCCCGAAGAAACAAGGTCTGTCTCTGGGAGGCCGTGTGAGAACAACATCTGAACACAAATGACGCTGACTGACTTCTCAGGCTGGCTGCGAGCTGTCTTTCCAGTTACTGTGGGCTTGGACTTGGCTAGAATCACAACAAGATCAAAGTTACCTCTTTCTTACCAAGTGTGGTTATTTGCTACTCTCTTCTGAGCAGTTTGTCTTTATTAAATGTCAAATTTAGGCCACACATCGTGGGAGGCCTATGTCCTAGCCACTGTGAATTTCCTGCCAAACCATTGAAAGCACTTGGAAGTCAGAGAATTTTTTCTTTTCTTCTTCCTTTTTATTTTTTGTAGGTTGCTATTTTAGATTCTCCACACTACTATTCACTTCTATTAAAATGTACGCCACAGTGGCCAACAGATTTCCAAGTTGTCTATGGAGAAGCATCAAAAAGCGCACAAACTTCTTATCTTAAAAGCTGCTTTGGGCAGCACCTGAGCCTCAGTGGGTAGGGTGCTGGCCTCATATACCCAGAGTGGCAAAGTTCAAACCCAACCCCAGCCAAACTGCAACAACAACAAAAATAGCCAGGCGTTGTGGCAGGCACCTGTAGTCCCAGCTACTTGGGAGGCTGAGGCAAGAAAATCGCCTAAGCCCAAGAGTTTGAGGTTGCTGTGAGCTGTGATGTCACAGCACTCTACCGAGGGTGACAGGGTGAAACTCTGTCTCAAAAAAAAAAAAAAGGTGCTTTGAAAACACAAAACAGCCACACCTAAGCTAAACAGCAAACTAGCAAGTGACAGTCAGGGACTCAAGATATTTTCCTTGACTTACTATTATATATATGTTTTCAATGAGCTTTGATTCTGAAAAGCCTACTGATGGGGACTGTGATTGTAGCTGAAGACAATAATTTAACCCTAGTTACCACAGCATAGATGCTCATACAGGACTACTAGTCCTGAAAGATTCCAGACCCAAAATATTCCTCTGAGTCACTCACTTCACCTCCTGGGAAGATTGCGATCTCCAATCACACATCTGCCCTCCTGGTTCTGGGGTCATCTTGTTCCCTAGGAAAGTAGATTTTCTGGTTTCCCAGCCACTTCATTTCAACTGAAAGTCCTGAGAAGCCTCGGTTGCACTTCTGAAGTCGCCTTTGAAACTTCCTCTCCAGGGCTTCTGCTCTTTCTGTGAACTTCCTCCCAGCCTGCTGCCAGCTGTGTCTCTGTCCAGGTGGGGTGGACCAAGAACACACAGGTGTGCGATGGGCACGGGCAGCGTAGACAGCACCTCTCCGCTCCTCCACCCTGAGGCTGGGACAGTGAAACCAGCCCATCTTGGTGAAGAGACTACAGATTCTTATTGACGAACCTACCTTTCTGCATGGCCTCTAGAAAATGCCATCACAAGTGTTAAAAACCAGCTACGACCCATGAGATAACTTAAACCGAAATATATTTCTCCAAATAGAAATGAGAAGCTGGTCAATCCTTCTCTAGAGGATGCCTACATTTCCACTGATAGGGAAATGGTCAAATAATTTATAATACACCTAATAAAGATGAAGCAGGGCCGGGAGCAGTGGCTCACACCTGTAATCCTAGCACTCTGAGAGGCCAAAGCGAGAGGAACCCTTGATTTCAGGAGTTGGAGACCAGCCTGAGCAACAGTGAGACCCCCACCTCTACTAAAAGTAGAAAAATTAGCCAGGCATTATGGCAGACACATGTAGTCCCAGCTACTTGAGAGGCTGAGGCAGGAGGATTACGTGAACCAGGAGTGTAAGGTTGCTGTGAGCTAGGTTGATGGCAGGGTGCTCTAGTCTGGGGCAACAGAGTGAAACTTCGTCTTAAAAAAAAAAAAAAATGAACCAGGAAGCTCTTTTTACATACCTCTGAAGATGGCTAAGATATATTATTAGGTGGAAAATGCAGAAGTGCCCAGAGGATGCCATTTCATGAACCAGAGTATAGGCCACCTTTGGATAACATTTGTCTAGGGGAATACATACCCCTTTTGTCCTGACAAATAACCCAGTTACTTTCCTTCCCAGGATGGACTTTAAAAACATTTTTGGCATGAAGAAGAAACCATACAGGAGAAGCAGTAAGTTATAGAGTACAAACTTTCCAGGTGCCTGAGATGTCCCCTAAATGTTGCCTTTGTGATTTTTTTTTTTTTTTTTTTGCAGTTTTGGCCATGGCTGGGCCTGAATCCGCCACCCCCAGTATATGGGGCTAGCGCCCTACTCCTTGAGCCACAGGCACCGCCCTGTCTTTGTGATTTTTAAGTTCATTTGTTCTCATAGGACCATGAGCGGTACCTGGTTGTTGGAATAGAAACTGGATGATCCCAAGGCCATGGAAACAGCAAATAACAAGCAAACAGAAATACCACCTGGGATCACATCGTCTGATTTGATAATTGACTGAGCTATCCTGTGACTTAATCTTTCTAGACTGGGGCTACCCCACTTTCCTAACCAGAGCATAGAGAGCAGAGGCCAGGGGCCCCAACATCCAGATGAGAAGACCTACAATCCCCAAATCTCACTGCTTCACTGACAAGAGCACAGCATTACTGCTCTCCTGCAGTCACAGAGCACCTCGACACATACTGTATTCAACTGTGCTATGCAATCAGACATTTTTCTCAGTGCTGCTCTGACTGTAAAGGCGTTTCGTGTGTATTTTCTTAACCAGAATCTGAGCGACATGAGGACAGGGCTGAGTCCAATATGGCAACACTTTCTTTCCTTGTTCAAAGGTCATTTCACTGATGTTCAGTCTAGAATCTCTCTAAAACAGAAATAAGATTACTAAAGGAAAATAAGTACCACAAAGTATAGAGGCTTTTCCCAAAGGAGGCGTCGAAAGTTATTTATTCTTCATTTCTCTTGGAATTCTAATGAATTTCAGTTTCCCAAGCCCAGAGCTGATCCAAAGCGGAACACTAAAAGGCCAGAACTCAGTGCGTATTACTAATTTTTATTGCCCTTGGCTATTATTATTGAAGTGGGCAAGGAGAAGAAACTGAGTTGGCAACTAGTTAGTTGAAGTGATAGAAGCAGGTACATGACCTAAAAAAAAAAAAATTAAACCCACCACACGTTGGAGGGTCTCAGAAAATCACAGAAGGATCAGGGATGGCCAAAGTCAGGCCCCATTGGTTGTTACCAGGCTATTTATGTATTTTGAAAATCACACCTCAGGGGATATCCCTGATTGCCCATCACAACACTAAACACTCACAAGTCTCCAATGATGTTACATTATGTTTTGCATATCATAGTCATTTAATAAGGAAGCAAGATGTGCTAGCTAGTTTATACTTCCACAACACTTCTTATACTAGAAAAAATAAAAAAAGATGAACACCCAACGATTACCATTAAGAAGGATAAACATTCGTTATCAAGAAAATTCACTCACATGTGTAGGGCAGACCCAGAGATGGTCGCATTAAATAGAGGTTTCCCTATTACATCTCCACAGCAAACTAACAGAGTCATAGGCCTTCACAAAGTGCCAGATTTATTATTTTTTTTAATGTAAACATCCCCCAAGTCATTCTGGTATTTTATCCGACGTAAAGTAATAATTAATTCTACAGTAAAGGTCTCTCCTCATCCCACCCAATAAAACTTGCCCAATTGGCCCACATTAAACATGGAAACCAAACTATTTACCACTAATACAAAACTGATCTTGTCACATCTCAAAAGTGCTATAGTCAACAATATAATACAGTATAAACAATATTATATTGTATACTTTAAAAACTGCTTTTAAAGAAAGAATATGATCTATTACTAGAAAGAGTACTATCTCTGTGTATGAAGGATGTGCTCATAAGTATTCAGACAAAGCAGTGTATAGGCTGGTCCTCAAACCACCTCAATAAATAAAGGCTGAGTAAACAAACCAGCCTCAGGATTATACCTTTGTGGCTTTAGAAACAATCTGCTCACCTAAGTCATCTAGAAATGCATTTTAAATACAGAAGGACATCTAAAGAGAACTGGGAAACGCAACAGGGGAGTGAGTCTCAATTGGACTAAGGAGGTCGCAGTGTCCTTGACTAAATATGGACCGCAAAGAAAGGCATGACCTCATTTTCTATATATGAATGAGAAAATGAAATAGGCACCAAATTATGCCAGGGATAAAGCACAAGGCAGTCAGTGAAAACACATTATCTACATACTACACAAAGACATTCACTGAAACTTTATACTGCAACAAACAAAGAAACCTCAGTGTTTAAACAGGGTAATACTATGTAGGTAGTAAAAGGAATCACAGCAGGCTCGTGTAATCAAATACTATGCTGCCATTTAAATACTTGTAAACCATTTGGGGAAAACGCCTCTGTTTTGCACAATATCATACACACACACTTCCTAAATTATGTTACAAAAAAAAAACCACCTTATCAGTGGGAGCTAAGCAATGGGTATATAAATCAGTCCAACCAGTGGTCTGAGAACTGCACACTGATTTTGTGAGGACACTTTTTGCTTATTTGTGGTGTCTGATATCACAAAAAGTGTGCAGGAACCTTTTTATTGGTAATCAGATTCCATTAGTGTCTGTTTATTTAATGTGTGGCCTAAGACAACTCTTGTTTTTACAATGTGCTGCAGAGGGTAAAAAGGTTGGACACCCCTGGATGGTTAAAAGTGGTACAAGTTTCACATTGGAAACTAAGAAAGCGGGAGGACGGGAGGGGATGAGGGGTAAAAAATTACCCACTGGGTATAATGGACACTACTCTGGTGACAGGTACACTGAAAGACCTACCTCAACATTATACGATTCATCTATGTAACAAAATACACATGTCCCCCCTAAGTCTACTGAAATGTTAAAAAATAAAAACAAAAAACTAGATTGTCAGGAGATACCTAAGTTGTTAACAGAGTTTTTCTTCAGACTGGCATTAGAATATTTTCCTTTTTTCCATTTAAAAATATTTACCGAACTTCAAATAGTTAGCATGTATTACTTCTAAATTAGTAAAAATAATTATTTTGAAATTTATTCGGTTAATATAGAGTCAGTTGGAGGGGGGAGAAAGTCTCCCTTACAGTTACTTAAGAACTTAGTTTGGTATTTAACCGTTCCATCTTTAAGCACGTCGGGAAACAGACTATATAAGAGATATTCATTATTGCTTATGACAAGCTCTGCCAGGGAGGCTCAGGGACCTTGGATGAAAAGTCCTTTCCCAGCCAACATCATACACTCCATTTACCATTTTTATTCCTGTACTCCCTGGTACTTTTGTTTGTTTGCAGGGAGTGCATAGTAGATAGTAGACAGAAAAAACATGTATTCATCTATTTTTCCTAGGCTTATCTATTTTTCCATTTTATCATATTAATAACTTAAGATGCCTTTTTTTTTTTTTTTTTTTTTTGAGACAGGGTCTTGCGCTATCATCTTAAGCTCATTACAATCTCAAACTCCTGGGCTCAAGTGATCCTCCTGCCCCAGTTAGGACTAAAGGAACGTGCCATCATATGGTGCACCCAGCTCATTTTTATGTTTTTTGTGGAAATGGGGTCTCTTGCTTAGGCTGGTCTCCAACTCCTTGCCTCAATTAATCCTCCGGCCTCAGCTTTCCAACACGTTAGGATTATAGGCATGAGCCAGCGCTCAGGCTAGAGATCCTCTTAATCAATGAACTCCTAACCCAAGGTTTCCCATTAGACCCAACCAAATTCAGTGAATCATTCAAAGCAATTTGAAACAGCTAAAGTATCTGAAACTATTAAGTCTTTGAAATACTTCTTTCACATCTGAATGTGAGAAAGTAGAACCTGGCCCTAGGCAGAACACATTTCTTAAAGAGAAAACAATTTCAACTTTCTTCTTTCTCTTTCAAAGTCTTTTTTTTTTTTTGAGACAGAGTCTCACTTTGTCGCTCTGGGTTGAGTGCTATGCATAGCAACCTCAAATCCTTGGGCTTAAGCAATTCTCTTGCCTCAGCCCCCGAAGGAGTTGGAACTACAGGCGCCCGCCACAACGCCTGGCTATTTTTTTTGTTGCAGTTGTCATTGTTTAGTTGGCCTGTGCCAGATTCAAACCCGCCAGCCTTGGTGCATGTGGCCAGCACCATAACCACGGAGCTATGGGCACCGAGCTTCTTTCAAAGTCTTCACAGCAAAGTTGTCCTCAACATTTTAATTGTCATTAGTACCTTTAGAAAAAAAAAAAGCCCATTCATTTATTTTACATATTGGTCAATTTAGCTATTAAGGAAATCAGTGACTCTTTCATCAAATTTAATTTTAAACAGAAGTCCTTTGAACATGGTGAGATCAAACAAACATTTACGGATACTTTAAAAGAAATACAATGTTTAAAAAATATCTGGACTTCCTCCTTCTTTCCTTAGCCATCTGTATTGTTTTAATGATAAATGCTAAGTGACTTCTAAATAGCTTTATTGTGAAGTATTAGTTACTTCTTATTTTCTCTCCTTTGCCAAAAGCCATGCCAACCTGTTATAATAAGATACAGTGTTGACTTTATTTTCTGGGTAGTTCAACATTTCTTAAAATAAACTTATTGGTCATAATATTCCTTTCTTGAGAGGCATACTTTTGACTGTCCTACATCTGTTAAGTTTCAAAAATTCAAAATATGGGTCAGGCATGGTGGCTCATGCCTTCGTTCTCTAGGAGGCTGAGGCAGATGGACTGCTAGAGTTCAGAAATTCAAGACCAGCCTGAGCAAAAGCTAGACCAAGTCTCTGCTAAAAATAAAAAAACTAGCCAGGTGTACTGGCAGGTGCCGGTAGTCCCAGCTGCGCAGGAGGCTGAGGATTGCAAGAGAATTGCTCAAGCCCAAGAGTTTAAGGTTGTTATGAGCTATGATGCCACAGCACCCTACCAAGGGTGAGTCAGACTCTGACTCAAAAAAAAAAAAAAAAAATTCAAAATGTGACAGCTAAGATTAACTTTAGATACAGGCTGGGAATCAACAAAGCTAGAACTTATTCCCAAATTTATAAACATCAGGTGGTTATGGGCGTAAACCTCAGCTTTGCCATTTACTACCGATGTGATCTTGAGCCTTAACACAGTAGGCCTCTTATTCTTTTTTTTTTTTTTTTTTGTAGAGACAGAGTCTCACTCTTTCACCCTCTGTGGAGTGCTGTGGAGTCACAGCTCACAGCAACCTCCACCTCTTAGGCTTGAGGGATTCTCCTGCCTCAGCCTCCCAAGTAGCTGGGATTACAGGCGCCCGCCACAACGCCCAGCTGATAGGCCTCTTATTCTTTCCTCATGCGTAACGTTTGCTGAGGTGTTATAAGTACACCAATGGTGGCTTGGCGCCTGTGGCTCAGTGGGCTAAGGCGCCAGCCACGTACACCTGACCTGGTGGGTTCAAATCCAGCCCTAGCCCGCCGAACAACAATGACGGCTGCAACCAAAAAATGGCTGGGTGCCTGTAGTCCCAGCTACTTGGGAGGTGGAGGCAGGAGATTCCCTTGAGCCCAGGAACTGGAGGTTGCTGTGAGCTGTGATGCCACAGCACTCTATCCAGGGTGACAGCTCGAGGCTGTCTCAAAAAAAAATAAGTACACCAATGGTGACAATGAATGAAAGAGAGTAACACTTCTGATTCTCAATCTGTAAAATCAGAAATGATTCTAGATATATGGAAATGATCATAGAGTATTTTACATACCTATAGAATTCTACAATCATTATTTTAGTTTTTGCAAACAAAAAAGTGTTTTCATTCTTCTCTACGTTTAATATTAAAAAGCAGATCATCTCACTCCCAGTAGCTTTTTCTTTTAGTGCAGAATTCAACCTCTCTCTCAAATTCCTGCCACCACCAAAAATGAAAAAAATATGTTAATAGGTTTTGCTAGTGTGGTCAGAATAAATACTCCGTAATATTTGGGTTTCATCCCTGACTCAGCTACAACAGATAATGTTCATGAAGACTATCAGGGAGCTGGAGAGACTGTTACAAGGCTTCTTCACAGCCCCTCTGCCACTGATGGCCCTGGGATCATTAATGGGTAATTCCCTTACACAGTCACATCTGAGCAGCTTATTCAGCATTCAGTGGAATCTGTACATAACTGGATCTCTAAAGAAGCCACAAACTGTGATGTTAATAATCATAAAAATACCTCATCTAAAAAACATTGAAAATGATTTTGCCATCTTTTTGTTTTTGATAAACTGAAGACTTAAAAGCTAATGGGAATTTTTTAATTTGCATTTTTTTTTAAAGTAAATTTATTTCAGGCTAATGTGAAGGTACAAACCACCAAGTCAAAATATTTGATTTTTTTTAGGTCCCTCTTGTGGTTATGTCCCACACACAAAAGGTGTGCCAAACACCCCCCAAATTTGCATTTCTTAATCATCTCAAAAGCATGTGAGTGGTCAGGCCTAGTGGCTCATGCCTGTAATCCTAGATTCCTGGCCGCCAACATGGGAAGCCGGCTCAAGCCCAGGCATTTGAGACCAGCCTAAGCAAGAGAGAGACCTTGTCTCTACTAAAAATAGAAAACTTAGCTGACTGTGGTGATAGGTGCCTGCAGCCCCAGCTACCTGGGAGGCTGAGGCAGGAGGATGGCTGCTTAAGTCCAAGAATTTGCAGCAAGCTATGATGACACCACTGAACTCTACCCAGGGTGACAGAGCAAGACTCTATCTCAAAAAAAAAAAAAAAAAGCATGCAATCCAGAGGCTACATTATTTACCTTTATACTCCTGTGTCTCTGCTCCACCTTAGGATTTGTAAACCACTGAGATATGAGTCATCATTCTCTCACAACAAGGTGCGATATAACTGCCCACTCAGTGGCAGGACCTACATAAGTCCATCTGCTTGGAACTCCACACAAATTCATGTGGAGAGCTGTGTATTTTCACAAGTCTAACAGAGGCCTGCTTTCCCAAATTGGTTCATTTCCCCTCTTCTTTATTGTGCTTCAGAACAGCTGGTAAAATGTTCTTCTATTCATCACCCACACCAGGCCACTCCTTAGCTCCCACTGTAATTCTTTCCCTCTAGCTTAACCCAGGGAAAGAGTAAGTTCCATTCTTTTCACCCTGTACCATTTTACAAAACAATTATCATTTAACAGCAGAAGGAAAAGCAAGGTTTTGGAAACCTATCAATTTCTTCCCCCCATCCCTGCACCCATAACTCTGTGATAAAATATCTCCACCACCAGGCAGCCTATAACTTCATAAATTCTCTGGTGTTTGCAGGAAAATAACCTCAAATGACACTTGTTGATACTATTTTGCTTCTGTGCAAAAAAGACAACTCTTTTAGTACTTTGCTTATATCAGCTATGAGAATCAAGCTAGCAATGTTTTAAGGATAAGTTTGAATTATTAGACCCATAAACCATCTGGCTAGTTGTTCCATGTGCCTCGCCTCATGTGTGTGATCTCAGCAGATCCTTTTTCTGTGAACTAAAATCCAACCTTGTTCTATCAGTCTTTTATTAAATCAGGCAAATGGGAGGCAGGACTGGTCATTAATTATGACAAAGGCTACTCTTATTTCCACTAGTTATCCTTATGATTCTTACACACACACACAAATGAGTTCAGGAGAACAGTACAGGTTTTCTGACAACCGTTGGGGCAGCTCCAAAAAGATAAGCCTTAAAATAGCAAAAGGTTCAGGGAAACCCACAGCACGTGTCCTGTCTAAATGTGCCATGTAGTAAATTCATGTCTAAAAACTTTCCCCAGATTATAGAAAATGCCCCAAATTACCAGTTGCCCGTGACAGAAGGGCAGGCGGGCAGAAACAAGGTGGAGTAGGAGAGAACAATAAGCCCTTGGGGTACCCTTGTGAAGGACTGGCCGGGACTGAGTGGCATCAGAAAAGATATAATATTTCACCAAAAGAAAGGGGTTGGCTTTTTAGACAAAGGTCTCTAGAGCTTATGTCCCACTGAGAACACCTGTCAGCAATACAATTCAATGTAAAAAGTCGATTACAGTGTGGGCTACACCCTAGGGAGCTAACAGAACTGCAACTATTCAAAAGTTCTGAGCACGGAGGGACAAATCCAAACAGATATCATCAAATCAAAGAGTCAAACGAATCTCAGGTTAGTAAAGCTGCCTTCTGAAAAGATGTTTGGTTTTTAAAATCAGCAGTGCATCAAAATGGGTGCATACTCTATATAAATAGCCTTTAAAGTCTCTTGACTTAGGGGGGGGGAAAGATGGTAGCACAACACCAGGAGTGTTGCTCAGCCCATGCCCTGATGACTTCCGACACCTGCCCATCAAGACAGCACCTACTGACGGTCCTATCCCCAAATCCTCCTCTCCAGGCCTGCATCGCAGGCGGCCCTGCGAAAATGGTCCTCGCAGGCAAGTGCAGGGCCCCAACACCCGCCGCTGGAGAGCCTGCAGCGCACGATTTGCAATGACGCCACATGAGAAACAAACAAGGATCAGAAGGCAAAGCTAAACAAAATTGTGCTCCTCTTCTTTCGTGGTACATGAAAAAGAAAAAAAAAAAAAGAAGAACAAGAAGAAGAAATGCTAAACTAGAAATGACCAAAGGTCAGCCTACCAGGACACTGATGGGTCACCCCCAATCCTTACCTGGGCAACAAAACAAATTTTTAAAAATGAGAAGTACCTGGGAAATCAACTTGGTCACATTAGAATACAAACCTCACCGCACCATCTCCACCAACCACGGACAAATACAAACCGTGCACTTAACCAGCTAGAAACTACACGTTAGTTACGGAGCTGAGGTTTACATAATCTGCAAGGAGCGAGGGGCAAATTATATAATACTGTGCACTATTATAAAATCCCTTCCATAGGTGCAGCTTCACACCATCCGGTCTTTTTAAACATTTTACAGAGAAGCCTGGAAAAGTCTGCTGAATAATTGGGGGGAGGGAAGGAAAGGAGTGCTAGAAAAGTCATCCTTGACAAGCTGCAAACCCAAACGTTCCAAGATAAAAAGAGAGTGGGAGCAGGTGACTCCCCTCTGCCTCAAAGGCCGAGGAAGAACGAGCCGGGAGCGCAGGGTGCTGGGCGCTGGGCGCGGGCGCGGGTGCGGGGCGGAGCTGCCCGGGCCGGCCGGGGGGCGCGGCCGGGGCTTACCTGCTCCCCGAAGTCGATGGCTATGTTGGTGATGCCCAGGGGCACCAGGAACCGGATCAGGGGCCAGTAGTGCGTGAGCGCCGGGAATTTCACCATAGTCCCCACCGTGGGCTGACCCCACACACATCTGCCGCCGCGAAGGGACTCTGCAAGGAGCGAGGGGCGAGCGGGGCGAGCGGGGGCGCGGGCCGGCAGAGGCCGCGGCCGGCGGGGCCTCGGGGTGGCGGCGGCGGCGGCTCCTCCTCGCGGCTGCGGCGCCTTCTCGAGCGCGGCTGCTCTAGCAGGGGATCCGCAAGCTCAAGTCCATCCCCGCTGCCCTCCCACACAACAAAGATCTGCCGGGAAAAAAAAGAGGAGGGACGGCGGCAGCGGCGGTGGCGGCGACAGCAGCAGCAGCAGAAGGTTCTGCTGACAGCGGCTCCATTATAAGCGCTCTGGGCCCGGAAATAAATAAATAACCGCGCGCACGAGGCGCCGCCGCCGCCGCCCGGAGGAAATCAGGGGCGGGCGGGGAGGCGCGGACGCCGCCGGCGGCCCGGGGGCGGGCGGGGGAGGGGCCGGGCCGGGCGCGCGGCCGCCCGCGCTCGGCGTGGCCGCGGGGGCGCTGCGCGCGCACTGGCCGCGGGGCCGCCGCGCCTGGAGCGCGGGTGGGACCTGCCGCGGTGTCTCCGGGGTCTGGGGGTGGCGGCGCCGGTCCGCGGGGGAAGCGGGACGGAGGGCGCGGCAGGGAGCCTGCGGGGGGTGGGAGGCGAGAGTCGGGGTGCGGGGAGCAGGGGCACTGGGCCATCTTGAGGCCCCGGAGCGGTCCTGGATAGGCGGCCGGGCCCTGTCGCCGGTGCTGGGGTTCCTGCAGTGTCCCCGGAAGACTGGGCAGCCGAGGCAGGCTGCGGAGTGCGGGTGCGCGGGGCCGGAAGGGAGCGGGGCTGGGAGGGCCCCTGTCCCACTGCTGGTGGGGGCGGCTCCGGCCGGTGCTGGAGGCCTGCTGCGGGGAACGAGAGGCTCGGGGAGATGGAGGTGCCGCTCCGGGCGAGCGAAAGAAACTGAAAAAAGGTCCTCCAAGGAGGGCGCATCTCTTTCAGGGTTTCCAGGGAACGCTGTGACCCGCGTTCCTGCGGAGAAATGCGCTGGGGGGAGCAGGGACGGGCCCCTGCAGGCTCTCGGGCTGGAGTCGGCCTCCTGCTGGGGCGCGCAGCCTCGTCTCCAGCAGACAATTTGCTAACAGTAAATTGGGATTCTCTTCGGTGTAAAAAAACACTATGGGGGCGGGGTGGGTGGGGGGAGAGGACAACTCATCAAACCTATCTCTATTAAATAAATTAAGGAAGAAGAGAAGAATATTTTATAATACCGGGCCCAGTGATTCCATGATAATTAGCTGTGCCTAGAGTTTTACCTAAAGCCCAACTGTGTGACAATAAAGCCAGCATCCATCCCTGCCCCCGGGCACACTGTGACCGTAGAGTTGAGGGCCTGGTACATGGAAAGGGGGAGGCCTGCAACTTGTGCAGTCGCCCTATTCCTGAATCAACGCTCTGCTACTGTTCTCTCCATTTTCACTCTGTCTGAGAAGTTGTGTAGCTGCCCTGCTTTCACTATTTTGTATCCCCCCACCCCTGCACACCTTTTAAGTTTAATGAGCATATGAATTAACGAATTATTAAATAGCATATTTAACCTGTTACGTCACATTTTAGCTTTATAAAGGTTATGCAAATAGTGACCTTGAGGTCTCTATGTCCTGGGTTCAGGTGTTTCACAACCATTTTGAAAGTATTAAAAGTTTCCATATTTTACCCTTTTAAAATTCCACACAGTCTGAACAACACCTTGAGAAATAGGAAGCTAAGCTATCTTGTAACTCTGATGTAACCTCAAATTACATTCCCTATAATTAAAATGAAACTTTGGTAATTATTTATTATGTTAAGCGTGTCAAATAGTAATACCCTATTTAAAAGATTTCCCAGAAAAACAGGAAGTTCATGTATACAGGACCCTCCTCCGGAGCAAGTTCCTGAAAGGTGTATTTTAATATAGTTGAATCTGACTTTAAATATACAAAGGGAGCTTGTTATTTAAAGGGCTTGTCTGGAAAGTGTTCTTTTCTAAAGCAAATATCATCTCCAGGTTTATCATTCTGTTATTCTGGGTTTTCATAGGCTCATTTTACTTAAAGCAATATAATTACACTAACCTTTGTCTAGAATATAGGATTGATGAGGTCCTAGATCGATTCTCATCTAGTCTGGTTAGTTTGCCTTCCTTGGTCTCAGGAGAAGAGCCTCCACAACCCTGCTTGCTGGCTTATGCTTATGCAAAAGCACACCCTTGGTCTTAAGGGGAAACAGAAAATTCTACTGAAGCAATGAAAGGTCATCATCCTTGTTTGAGTGTTCTAAAAGTGCATTTTAAAATGATTTAGTAAGTCACCTTTAATTACGGCGAAGAGTTTAGATTTTGAAGGCCTATGAATGTCAATAACGCTATGGTAATATGGAAACGAATAGGACATTTAATAATTATTTTGTCAAAAAATTAAAGTCAGAAACAGATTTCAGAGAGTTTTTGGCCTCTCTCTCTATAATTTTTTATTTATTTATTTTTTAGAGACAAGGTCTATTGCCAGGCAAAAGTATACTGATACAATCATAGCTCACTATAACCTCAACCGCTGGGTTCAAGGGATCCTCCTATGGAGTAGCTGAGATTACAGGCATGCGCAATGACCCCTGGTAATATTTATAAATTATTTTACAAAAATTAAAAAAATTTTTTTTTTTAGCATTCTGGGAGGCCAAGGCAGGTGGATTGCTTGAGCTCGGGAGTTTGAGATCAAGAGTGACACAATAGCTAAAAAAAAAAAAGCTGGCAATTGTGGTGGGCACCAGTAGTCCTAGCTACTTTGGAGGCTGGACAAGATGATGGCTTAAGCCCAGGAGTTTGAGATTGCCATAAGCTATGATGCCATGGCACTCTACCAAGAGCAACAAAGTGGGACTGTCTCAAAAAAAAATTTTTTTTTTCTTTTTTTTAGAAATAGGGGTCTGGCTATGTTGCCCAGGCTGGTCTCAATTCCTGGCCTCAAGCAATCCTCCCATGTTGGCCTACTAAAATGCTGGAATTACAGGCATGAGCCACTGTACCCAGTCTCTCTCCCTTTTTATTCTTCAAATTATTTGTGATTGGCGTCTAGTTTTTGAAATGAATCATAAGCTTCCCCATATAGGTAGCCTAGATATAAATGTAAGTCTCACAATTCTACATCTGGGCCTACAGCAATTTTTCTCCACAGCTCATGAGGGATGTGGTGAGGTGAAGTCTTTCATTCTAGTCCATTTGTGTTCAAATAAACTCATCAGATTAACGTACTTAATAGTTTGAAAAGATCATTCCAGAATATAAGTGATGATGGTGAGCAGGACATTCTGTAAATTACCCAGAAGCCCAGTAGAGGTCCCGAAGTCATTTACATTAGATTCAGAGGGTGTTATCTTTTAAAAAGTACAACTTATTCTTCTATTTGTAAAGTATTAGATTTGATCGCTTTTGGTTAAAGATCATTACACTGTACACTCAACGGAGTAAGTAAAAAATGTACGTATAGGAAAAAAAATCCTAGAACAAAATGTGCTCAACTATAATAGTGCATAACTACCATACAGTATAGACAATTATTCATTTCCTTTTACACAATGGCATGTATAAGTTTATAAAAAGAAGAGGAGTTTAAAAAATATTTTCAAAGCTTCCTAATTAATCATGTTTATATAAACACCATCCTACTAATGAAGTCATGATTTCTGCCCAGATGACAGCTTCCAGAGAATAGAAAGAGTTGTTTTCCTACCCCCAATTGCAAGTTCTACTTCGCTCATCGCTGTGTCTTTTCAACCCAAAGCCTATGAATGATATGCCTGGGCTAATTATTAAAGTCGGATTCTGTACCGTCGCCACAGTGTAGGTAGGAGGTGAGAGGAATAGGTAAACGATCCCCAAACCGTCATTTCTTGTAGATAAGCTAGAATTAGCTAGTTAAATTCTGCCAAAAATTACAGTTCTTACTTTTAATGACTTCTTTAATAATATTTTTTAAAGGGACCCCACAGATGCTTCAAAATGTGTGCTGTAAAAGGAATGGGGAAGATTTCTATATACTTATGTGGAATGATCCACAGAATATTTTAAGTGAAAAAAAACAAGGTGCCAAACTGTAAAATGTTATGCTATTTGGGGGGCAAAAAGGGAGAGAAATATAAATATGCGTGTGTGCATGCACATGTGAATTTGCTTCTATTTGCAAAAAGACACAGTGAAAGCATAAGTCAAGAATTAATTAAATTTTTATCTGAGAGAGAAGAAAGAGAACAAGGTGGAATAGGGTGGAAGGAAGACTCCTCTGAACGTACCTTATTATCAGATGTTGGCTTTGGAAACCTTCCTGTTTTACATGTTAGAAAAATAAAATTAAATCAAAAGAAAAAAATTATGTACAGCAGATAAATGTCACACAAATTTTTTCCTAGTTTATTCTCCTTTTAGTCTAAAGAAAGGATTTGAGGCATTTTCAATTAGAGCACAGATATATACCTCATGCATGTTCATAAATGTTGATTTTTCTTCAATTGCTAGAAAATAAAACCATTTGGAGAGATTCTTTTCACGTCAGTTGTGAACCCGATGGCATTGTATATTAGTAACTATTAATTCACTCCAACCTCCAAAAAGTGACCTAAAAAACCAGAGTAAGTTTTGGGACAGATTCTGCTTATGCCCTTCAGCAATGCCACTGTTACCAACTGACTTTCAGGATTCATGAAATAATATACATTATATAGGTGACCATTCAATGAGGTGCTGACATATTTGGTTCATCATAGTGAAATATAGTGGGTAAGCATGTACATATTATAATTCATCCTGGCTCAGCAAACCTTAGGTCTCACAATTTTTTTTTATTATTTTTGTTTTGTTTTGAGACAGAGTCTTGCTCTGACACCGCCACTGGGTGCAATTGCATAATCATAGCTTACTGCAGCCTCAAACTTCTGGGCTCATGTGATCCTCTTGCCTCAGCCTCCCAGCACCTGTGCCTGGCTTACTTTATTATTTTTTTTAGAGATGGGGTTTTGCTCTGTTGCCCAGGCTGGTCTCCACCTGCTGGCCTCAAGCAATCCTTTCTGGGCTTCCCAAAGTACTAAGATTACAAGTGTGAGCCGCTGCACCTGGCAAGGTCTGGCTACGCTTAATGTAGAGAATGGAAAAGAGAGACAAAACTAAGATTAAAATGTAACTACTCGTTTGGTGCCTGTGGCTCAAGCAGCTAAGGCACCAGCCATATACACCTGAGCTGGCAGGTTCGAATCCAGCCTGGGCCCGCCAAACAACAATGACGGCTGCAACCAAAAAATGGCCGGGTGTTGTGGCGGGCGCCTCTAGTCCCAGCTACTTGGGAGGTGGAGGCAGGAGACTCACTTGAGCCCAGGAATTGGAGGTTGCTGTGAGCTGTGATGCTACAGCACTCTATCCAGAGTGACAGCTTGAGGCTCTGTCTCAATAAATAAATAAATAAAATGTAACTACTTTTTGTTTTCTTTTTACTCTCTCTTCAACTTCTGCTCATTTTATTTAAAGGACCAGAATTAACATACAATGCTTATAATTAAAAATATTTAATAAAGCTTAAAATATTATCCTTGTCACTATTCAAGATCATTTTCTTAGAGATTTTTTTTTTTTTTTTTTTGTGACAGGGTCGCACTCTGTTGCCTAGGCTAGAGTGCTATGGTGTCATCCTAGCTAACAGCAACCTCAAACTCAAGTGATCCTCCTTCCTCAGCCTCCCAAGTAACTGGGACTACAGGCACCTACCTCAATGCCCAACTAACTTTTTCTATTTTGCTAGAGACTGGGTCTCGCTTTTGCTCAGTCTCAAACTCCTGAGCTCAAGGGATCCTCCTGCCATAGCCTCCCAGAGTGGTACGATTACAGGCATGAGCTACCTCACCCGGCCTCTTTTAAAGCTCTTTTGAAATACCATGCCTTTCATGAAGATTTCCTATGTAACTAGCTCACATTGGTCACTTCTCTACCATTTTACATTTTGGCAATCAAAGTCAGGGCTACGTTAGTGTCTATTTCCAATGTATAAGTCTGATGTCTACACAAAATGTTAAATTTCCTGAGATTGGAACTATTTAAAATACTATTACATCTCTTTTCTCCCTCCCACACTTTCAACCTCCATCCCAAAACAGTAATAGACACTAAATAAAGTGTTTTGAATGGAGTTTTACATAAGTTTTTTGTTTTTATGTTTAATCTCCAAGTTGACAAGCGTGTTGTTATCTTTACCTTTAGGTAATTCATACTGATTAGACATTTTTAGCGTTTTGATAATATGGAGAAATCAGATTGTCTTATTTTTCAGACTTTACTATCCCAGAAAAAAGGTAGACAAATAATGGTTCTTTAAATTGTTACTGCATTTAAATTGAATCTATTTTCCCTTTTCAATGTTACTAATTAGGTGCGAGTAGGTATCAATTCATCAGACAAATAAGTAGTGTGATGCCACCTTCACAGTAAGCATGTAGCTTATCACTTAAGTTCCTGCACCCTCACTAGATGATTTTTATGCTTGAAAACATCATTAATTTCAAGGCAATATCCCCCTACTTATTTCATAAGTTGTGACTCAATAGTTTGATTGGATGGACCAGGTGCTCATGAAACCAGTGTCATTTTTATCTCTATATAGACCAATCAACTTTGTTTTGATTCATGTAACAACCTCTTCTGAGTGGCTGCTGCGTGCCAAGCATAGTGCAAAGGGCTGAATATAGCGTTGAATAAGACTATCACGATCCTCCTAAGATTGGGAGCAGTCAAGAAGTGCTCTCTCACTCCTGTTCAACAGCAAATTGCCTAAGATCTCACAACTAATAAGCAGCAAAGTTGGTACTCTGACATAGATACATATGATTTAAGAGATATTAATCTTGGGCTGGGAGTGGTAGCGCATACCTGTAATCCCAGCACTCTGAGATGTCAAGGCGGATGAATTTCTTGACCTCAGGAGTTCAAGACCAGCCTGAGCAAATGAGACCCACATCTCTACTAAATATAGAAAAACTAGACAGGCATTGTGGTGGGTGTCTGTGGTCTCAGCTACTTGGGAGGCTGAGGCAAGTAGATGTCTTGAGCCTAGGAGTTTGAGGGTGTTGTTAGCTATAACGATGCCATAGCACCGTACCCAGGATGAGAGAGTGAGACTCTATCAAAGAAACAAAGAAAGAAAGAAAGGAGGGCGGGAAGGAAGGAAGGAACAAAGGAAGAAAGTCTCCAAACCAGGGTATTCAGGGCATTTTTTTTTTTTTTTTTTTTGGACACAGAGTCTCGCTTTGTCACCCTTTGTAGAGTGCTGTGGCATCATAGCTTACAGCAACCTCAAACTCCTGGGCTTAAGCGATTCTCTTGCCTCAGTCTCCGGGGTAGCTGGGACTACAGGTGCCTGCCACAATGCCCAGCTATTTTTTAGAGATGAGTTCTCGCTCTTGCTCAGGTCTTGAACCTGTGAGCTCAGGCAATCTGCCCGCCTCAGCCTCTCACGTGCTAGGATTGCAGGCGTGAGCCACCACGCCCAGCCCTATTCAGGGCATTTTGAATTTAGTGTGTATAAAATGCAAGGTCTCAGCCTCTTCCTGGAGACTGTGGTTTAGATAGAACGTGGTAACCCAGGGGAGCTGCATGTTCACAAGCACTCTGGGAGATTCTGATGCAAGTCAGAGGAAGAACCCCTAATTACGTGGGCTATGTATTCTACATGCATATACAATATTCTATATGCATATACTAACATAGAACTCCAACAAAGGAAAAGTATCTCCTCTCAGTGGAAGTTGGACTTTATAGACCAAATCGACCTTTTTCTGGTCTCATCAGTGGATTGAAAGAGAAGCTTTACCAGCCTAAAAGGGCTGGTAGACTCCACAGCTGAGAAGACAAGAAGAGGCAACATTTCCTTCTGTGAAGTCCACAGCTGAGTTTTTGATTGCAAGTTTTATTGCAAGTTTTGCTTGCAGAGAATCCTACAGCCCACTGCAGTGGGCAGCAACCAAAACACTGGTGGTTTAGAGAAAAAAGGACTTAATGGACGAGTGCAGGGTTCAGTGGGAAATGAGACCGTGGAACCATGTGTTTAGAACATAGGTAGCTAGCGAAGGGTCAATAAGGGTGAGGGAGGGCTCCGAGTGTGACGGTGTGCCCTGACTATTTTATCACAGTTGTTAACAGCTCCTGGATTGAGCAACTTCCATACACCAGGAATGATGTTAGGCGTATCACCTGTATTATCATGGGTATCTGCCCAACTCTCTGAAGTAGAGACTACTGGTCATCTAACCATTTTATAGATGAAGAAACTGAGGCACGGGGGAGCTTAGATCCAAGCTATTTCATTATATTGCATCTTGTCTGGGGATTAATCTACAAGTGAAGCTAAACTTTGAATTGTTTAAGAATGGAAGAAGTTCCCAAACAATGTCCTGTCTGGAAGTTCTTAGGAATGGTGAGTAAAGATGAGTGGACTTGAGATTCAGAATCACAAAAGAGCAAGGCTGCAAGGACTGTCAGGGCTGATTTAGCCGAGTGGTGTCTCCTGTGCTTCAGTGTAAGAGAAGACAGGAATAGACAGAGCTCCCAGATGGAGAGCAGCTGTGGGGGAGGTTTCCCAAAAATCGGGAAATGAGGGATAGTCTGGGACTAGGACCCATGCCAAAGTGACAAGTCACCCACTGGAGTGGTCAAGTTCACAGTCAGAGCAGTGGTGGGGGCTGCCTTGGTACTAATTGCACAACTAGCCTCTCCAGGGTGCTATACCATTTGCAACCTACCTTTCATCTCTGTTATGTTAATTTCTCACAACTCATCTATGAGAAGATGTTATCAGTTGCATTCTTTTGGTAGAATCTAGAGAAATCAGCTTGAACTAGCTTAAGCTAAAAAGTGAGATTTATTATGAAGTTGCAGGTATGTCCCACAGAACCCAAGTCAAAAGCGAAGCAGCCTCAGGAAGGGACTGGAACTAGGGACTCTAGGGACTGAGCTATTGTTGGAACTGTCTTGACTCTCTAATCATTTCTCATGCTTTGTTCTTTCTCTCTCTCTCTCTCTCTCTCTCTCACACACACACACACACACACACACACGCACGCGCGCACACACACACACACACACACACACACGACTTATCTCTTATCTCTATCCTCCCCAACCCCCCTCATTCTTTGCCTTTTTGGGTGGTCCGCATGGGCTATTGGGTAGAAAATGCCCATCGCATACCTCCTCAGCTTAGATATTAGGTCCCTTTTGCTCTCAGGTCTATATTTCAACCCTGAGAGGGTAGCTCAGGTCTGGTGCCCAATCTGAGTCAATCAGACGAATCAGGGGATGGAGTCATGTTGTCTGCAATGACTACTGAGCACCCCAGGAAGAAGCAGCTGAGCAGACAACTCAGCAGGTGTCTTGCACATGGCATCCTGTCCCCTGGCTGGGTAACATATGTACACATCATGCCTTATGTACAATTTTTCAAAAATCTGCCTAACAAGGCTCAGCTATTCCAGTTACAACATCAAACGTACACTCTCCATCCCCAACAGGAGGTAACTCGAGGTCATGTACAGCTATTCTATGTGACCTTGGGATCCTGGTACCAGGGTTCATAGATAATCTCTTTTTTCACATAAGCATATATTGACCCATTTTACCCCATTTATTGACCCATATAAGATGATGTTCTCAGTTTCCAGGGCTTAGGAAATAGATATCTTTGGATGGCATTATTTAGCCGATCACAGTTGGTTTCATTAAAAATGTAATAAAACAGGTGAGGCTGGGTGGGGTGGCTCATACCTGTAATCCCAGCTGGGTGCCGTGGCTCATACCTGTAATCCCTCCTCTGCGGAGGCCGAGGTAGGAAGGTCACTTAAGGCCAAGAGTTTGAGAGACCAGCCTGGGCAATCTTACCTCTACAAAAACTTTAAAAATTGGCCAGGTATGCCTGTAGGGTCAGCTACTCAGGAGGCTGAGGTAGGAGAACCTTCTGAGCCCAGCAGTTTGAGGCTATAATGAACCATGGTGGTGCTACTGCCTTCCAGCCTGGGTGACAGAGTGAGACCCTGTTTCAAAAAAAAAAAGCTGGCACAAGTGGCTCACACCTGTAATTCTAGAACTCTGGGAGGCCAAGGTGGGTGAATTGTTTGAGCTCAGGAGTTTCATGAGAGGTCAAAGATCGAAATAAAAATCATTCCAAGATGCAAAACGAAAGGAAAACAGAATCTAGGTTCTGTGTGGACAACATCAGCTTTTATTTCCACCCCAGTGAGGGTGAGCTGAGTTCGAGAAAGAAGTCAGCACGTGGGTAATGGTGGATGGGGGGTTTAAAAGTCAGAAAGGTGCGGGGTTGGCACATCCCCTTTCCAGGGTAGGACGCTGGTCGGAAGGATGGGGGTTGGTTCTTTTTGGACCCTCCATTTGACTCTATCATTTGAGACCAGTCTAAGCAAGGTGAGACCCTGTCTCTACTAAAAATAGGAAAACTAGCCTGGCATCGTGGTGGGTGCCTGTAGTCTCAGCTACTCAGGATGCTGAGGAAGGAGGATAACTTGAGCCCAAGAGACTGAGGTTGCTGTGAGCTATGACACCACAGCACTCTACTGAGGGCAACAAAGTGAGATTCTATCTCAAAAAAGAAAAAAAAAAGTAAAGCTAATTTTAATATATTTAATTTGCTATATCAAAAGCATTATTATTATAGCATGTACTCAATGGATGTGTGTAAATAAATATGTAAATATAATTGAAATACTGACATTCTTTTTTCCTCCTAGGACTGTCGGATCCTGTGTGTGTGTATCCTGTTCCCTCTGCATCCAGTGCTGGGTTGTTCTTGGGCTGTAAGTTCACAGCTGCACATCCCAGGGGCTCCTGTTCCAGTAGGAGACTCCACCCAGGATGTCTGTTTTCACAGGGGAAGGGTGGATTTTCCCCAGGGAATAAACATCTTGGGTCCAGTTTCCTGGAACAGTAGGCCTTAGAGCCAGATGTCTCGACGACAGGTGCTGCCCTGCTTCAACCAGTTGAGAAAGGCCCTCTGTCTGGTGCTGGAGACCTTGGCTGTGGCGTCCATGGGAAGCTGAATTCAGGCCCAACCCCTTTCCCTGGCAGTTGTGTGTGTGTGTGTGTGTGGCAGGGCTGAGTCCTTGAATCCCACTACCTCGTTGCAGAAAATGAAAACACAGAAAAGTACCCATAGTGTCCCACTGGGAAGGCCTGCTCTTCTGCACAGCTGCAGGTGGTGAAATGGGATTTTAGGTCTCTGTCCTTCCAGAGCCACTTCTCTCAGCTACTTTCTCTTCTGTTCTCCTCCTGGCGTGACTGTCCATGCAGGCAGGGTTTGGGCCAGGGTCACCACCTAAAGTGGGCTAAGACAGGGATTGCTTAGGAGGGCAGCCCCATGTGGCACTGAGGTAGGATAGCAGGAGGGCAGAGGAGGAATTGTGACAAAGCAGGGTGATCTATGTGACTGTGACCAAGGCAAGGACTGGAGCTTCAGGAAGAACCCTGGGTGTGGCCGGAGCAGAGGAGGGGGCTGTGCTGGGCGGCTCACCAGGAGACTTGTTTTAGACAGAGACAAACTGCTAAGTTTGTTTTTCAGTGAACTGCCCCACCCAAGAATGTTCCAGTCATGTCTTAAAAGGCTCAGCCCCTCCAGAGAGGGTCTGGTTTCCCTGAGTCAGTGATTTTGTCGCCTTCTGTCTAAGAACTCTGCCAGTTTGTCTCCAAAACAGTGTTTTGCCCTTAGGGTGGATGGGGGCTCGGAGGCTCTGGACTGAGAGGCCTCCTCTTTGCCTTTAATGTTGTAACTTTCCAGTTCCCTCCCAGCCCTGGGGCCGCAGGTGGGCGTTTGGCTTGGACCTGACACTGACCGTCAGCTCCCACGGCTGTCTGCACATAACAAATACCAGAGAACGCTGCCTATTGGCTGCCTTTATCTTGGTCCCCACCAGGTCAAGAGAACTGCTTGCTGGGGCCCCATCCTGAAAGTAATGAAAAGCATCTTGCCCTTGCTCTGGTGTTTCCTAAGGACTCTTCTAAGTGCTTTTAAAGCACATTTACAACAATGTGTTAAAAGTGTGCTTGCCTCTCTTTGGTGTGTCCACACAGAACGCATAGCTCAGATCTCAAAAGATGTATAGGTCAGTAACAGGTGAGAGCTGTGTCCCAGCTGTCAAGGCCACTGACATCAGAAGTTGATTTGGTTTGCTTTGCTCAGGGCTTACCTTTCTCTCACAATATTTCAGGTATTTGAATTTATATGACTACATTCTCCCAAGTGGCATAATAATCATTAAAGAGAAGATGGACTGTGTTTTCTGAACAAAAAATACCATTTTTGGCTACTTTTCAAAATCAGTCTGGTGGATATAATTTGAGTCAGAAATATTTAAGTTTTGGCTGGTATATTAAAAAAAAAATCATGGCCGGTTCAGTGGCTCACGCCTATAATCCTAGCACTCGGGGAGGCTGAGGCGGATGCATTGCCTGAACTCAGGAGTTTGAGACCAGCCTGAGCAAGAGCGAGATATTCCCAGCTACTTTGGACACTGAGGCAAGAGGATCAGTTGAACTCAAGAGTTTGAGGTTGCTGTGAGCTCTGATGCCATGGCACTCTACCAAGGGCAACAAACTGAGACTCTGTCTCAAAAAAAAAAAAAAAAAAAATCACAGAGCACATTATTTGAATTCTGGCTCTTCAAAAAGGACACCCAGGCTGCACCAATCCCACGTAGTCTACTCAGGCCACTTTTCTGTAGATCTGGCAGACCCGGAGTTGGTGACAAGGAAGGAGGGCTGCCAGTGATGTTCTTTCCTACCACTGGAATCACTATTTCTTTTCTTTTTTTTGTGGTTTTTGGCCGGGGCTGGGTTTGAACCCACCACCTCAGGCATATGGGGCTGGTGCCCTACTCCTTTGAGCCATATACGCCGCCCGGAATCACTATTTCTTTTTTCTTACTGTTCTTAGAAAAGATTGGACGCAGGAGGAGGAGAGCTAAAAACGTGGAAGAGCCAGGAGGAAAGACAAGGTGTGTAAAGTTCCCAGACAAATAATACTGAATGATTAAAAAGAACAAACGCAGCGGTAGGTGCTACATGCCAGGTACACGCTGCAGGCCGCACCATGCTGGGTACTTGACATGTTCACCTCATTCATTCATCCGTTCATTGTTCAAATCTTACTAATGTGTCCAGCAGCATTCCAGGTGCCCAGGAGACAGCGATGAGTGAAACAGTCCTTGCTCTCATAGAGCTTGCATTCTAGTAGGGACAACAAATAAATACCATGGAATAAATGCCAGGTAGAAGAGTGATAAGAAGGAAAATAAAATTGAGCACCAGGAGAGAGGGGTCAGGTGTCCTGGGGAGGGATGTCACTATTGAGTAGGTCTTGGGGTCTGTCACTTTGCAAGCAGAGGCGGCAGCCGAGTGCTGAGTCTAGCAAAGGCTTGGTAAGGAAGAGTGACAGGAGACTGGACCCAGGGGGTAGCTTAGGGTTCGAGTCAATTGGGGACACCACATCAGCTTTGAGGGAGTAGCCCTCAAATAAAAAATAAAAAGCCTCGCCGCTGGTGGCTGCAGGAATTCTCTGGCTCATGGCAGTAGGAATCCCATCTCTGCTGAGGCAAGAGGATCACTTGAGCCCAAGGGCTTGAGGTCGCTGTGAGCTATGACGCCATGGCACTCTACCCAGGGTGACAAAGTGAGACTGTCTCAAAAAAAAAAAAAAAAGAAAAGAAAAAAGAAAAAAGAAAAAAAAGTAAATTTAACCAAAAAGGAAAAAAGAAAAAAGTATGTTTCTGTTGAATAGCCTCCGTTAGCATTCCACAATGTATACATATATCAAAACACTATGCTGTATACCATAAATACATAATTTTTACTTGGCAATTAACAACAAAAAAAATAAGTTAAGTTGCCAGGGCTCACACTTGGGTCTCTGCCCACTGAGGCTCCGCGCTGCGTGCCCAGGACTACCCAGGAGACACATCTCCCTGCCTGCTCCCAGCTTGTGCCTGCAGGAGCTTTGCACCTCACCTCCTACGTAAACAGCCATAGCATTTCAGGGAAGAAGCGTGGCTGTCCGTGTGGAGGATGCGGGATTATTGCAGAAGTTTCTGAGAAAAGATTCAAAATGGGGCCAAGGGTGGGGGATAGCATGTAGAGCATTTTAAAGCAGCCTGCCTTGCCATTTATCTTCTGTTTTAGCTCATGATTGCTTTAAAATATTCTTATTAGCATGGAGGGGGGTGGCAAGAAAAAAAAAGCCTGAAAATAAAAAGTTTTCATACCCCAAATCTATAGTGGGGGATTTGCAGGCTTTGCTGACAGATTGCAGGCTACAAAACAGATTTGTGGGTAAAATCTAAGCTTTTTGTGTTTGTTCCTTCCAGTTTCTGCTCTTTTATGCTTAATGCCTGTTATAGAAAAGCGAATTAGGCTACTATAGGAATAGCATAAATAATCCTCATCCCTAAATAATGTTATCGGTTTGCTGCAAAATATTGTGCATAAAAAGGTATTTTCTTCCTTTTTTCTTTTTGAGGAGTAAAAGTAACTAATAAACTGTCCTATTTCATAGATATATATATACATGTATATGTATTATTTTCTGACTGCATGTTATTAAAATTTCTGAAAATTCTGAACATAGAGTTTACAGATCTGGGTTTCCCAATCTCAAGTCAAATGGATTTACAGTAGGTTTTATAGGCCGTTGGTGCCAGTACAGTTTTTCAGATGATAGTTATAAATGGAAAGATTCTTAATTTCCGTGTAAGTTAGTTTCCTAGGGCTTCCAAAGCAAATTACCACAAACTGGGTGGCTGAAAACACCGAGAATTTATTCTCCCACAGTTCTGGAGGCCCGAAGCCTGAAATCAAGGTGCAAGCAGGGGCGTGCCCCTCCTGAAGGGTCTAGGAGAGCATCCTTCCTCGCGGCTGGTGGCTGCAGGAATTCTCTGGCTCATGGCAGTAGGAATCCCATCTCAGCCTGTGTCTTCACACAGCTTCTCCCCCATTCCTCTGTGTGTGGCATCCTGTAGCCTTTCTCTGATAAAGACACCCTGACTGGATTTAGTGTCCCCTCTAAATCCGGGATGATCTCATCTCCTAAAGTTATATCTGCAAACACCCTTTTTCTAAATAAGGTCACATTCTCAAGTTTCTGGGTCCTCATATTTTAGGAACACATATTTATGGGTCACTATTCAATCCACTATACACTATTATTTCCACAAAGTGGTGGGAAGGAATTAAGAGATTTAGGGTATAGTCTTCCTTCTGATGTACATTTTCCTTTTTTTTTTTTTTTGAGACAGAGTCTTTCTTTGTCACCCTGGGTAAAGTGCTGTGGTGTCATAACTCACAGTAACTTCAAACTCTTGGGCTCAAGCAATCCTCTTGCCTCAGCCTCCCAAGTATCTGAGACTACAGGCGCCTGACACAACGCCTGGCTAGTTTTTAGTGATGGGGTCTTGTTCTAGCTCAGGCTGCTCTTGAACTCCTGAATTCAAACGATCCACCCACCTCGGCCTCCCAAAGTGCTAGGATTACAGGCCTGAGCCATCGCACCTAGCCTCTTTAATGTGCATTTGTCTCACGTTTGCACACAATGTGACATTGAAAAGAATATAACGAACATGTGCCAGTGGTCAGAAGACTCTATGAGCCTACCTTGCATGTCTGCAGGGCCCCGGCCGAGCAGACAGAGAATGTGCTCTGGATCTGACACATCTGGGTGGAAACTTACTCTGCCAACCGCTGGCTATGAGGCCTTGGTGATTTCCCTCCACTATTTCACCAACGAAGAGCCTCAGTCTCTTCATTTGTGAATGATGAGTCATAATCCAGACCTTGGAATGTCCCTGGGAAATAGGAGGTACCAGGTGTAAAGCCCCTGTACCAGGCCTGCATGATCCTGCAAAGTCAGCATCCTTCTCTCTTGGTGATGAGCTGGGAGCTGTCTCCCCTTCCAGTTGGCATTCCATTTTAACCCCAGGAGCTCCCCAGCACTGGGGAGAGGCGGGAGGGATCCCTGGTCTGGCTCCTCATAGCCAAGGCTAGAGAGTCTGTTCCAGCCCCCTGTCCCCCGAGATGCTTCTAGCTCACTGGCTCAGTCCTTCCTCTTTCGCTGCCTTTGCCCTTTGCTTGGACACCACAGTAGCTTTTCTCATCTCTTCCTGAGGACCTCCTCGTATGCAGTGTCAGCTACTCAATTTACCTTGATAAGGCGTCCGGCGGGCTGGCGAGGATACAAGGCCGCAGTCCTTGGCCAGGGTGTGTCTCTGAGCTAGACGACTAGGGGACCCAGAGCTGGCTTCTGGTGGCTACACACTACATGCACTAGACAGTGGCAGGAGCAGTGCATCTGACGGTTTAAGGAGTTAAGGACCTGGAGGTGGGAGCAATGGGTTGGTTTGGAAAAGGAAGGATCGTAGTGGTGGACCAGGCGGCAAGCTGTGGCAAATAAAGGATGGGCCACTTGACTTACCAAAGGAGCCCTGAACTGGAAGCTGAGGACAAGGTGTGATCGCAGAATGTCACCCAATGTCTCAGAGCTCCTGTTTTTTTTTTTTTTTTTAAAACAACCTGGCCAGGTGTGGTGATGGCTAACACCTGTAATCCTAGCACTCTGGGAAGCCCAGGCAGGTGTATTGCTTGAGCTTAGGAGTTCAAGACCAGCTTTAGCAACAGTGATACTCTGTCTCTACTAAAATTAGAAAAGCTAGCCAGGCATTGGTTAAAAGCCAAAGCTAGCCTGTGGTTCCAGCTACTTGGGAGGCAGAGACAAGAGGGTCTCTTGAGCCCAACAGATTGAGGTTGTTGTGAGCTATGATGACACCATGGTACCCTAGCCACGGAGACAGAGTAGGTCACAAAAAACCACCAACAACTCCCCCCCTACACACACACCCCAGGAATTAATAGGTTATTCAGAAAAATAAATAAGACCATGGGCATAGAGGTGAGTCAATGTTACTAAACCCCATCATTCCTTTGTAAGTAACATCATAGGGCAGTTATAAGGAAGGCACCTCTAGGGCAGAGAGCCCTTCTCTCTGTCCATGACTACCATCCTTTCAAACACAGGGATGAGCGATAAATTCAATCAAATGAAGGTACGGTCAACCCAAGTCAAAACAAAGACTTGACATTCAGTCCCCAACTGTCTGTTGTCTAGCTGTTGACTTTTTTGTCACCAAAAATTGGGCTAGGGAAATACTTCCAAACTCTAACACACTTACTGATCTCCTGGGGATCTTGTTAAAATGCAGGCTTTCACTGAAATTTTGCATGTCTAGCAAATTTTCTGGTGACACTCTCACTGCCAGAGTCACACGGTGAATAGCAAGGAGCCAGGGAATGCCTCAGGACACAGTCGCTCACACACTCTAGTTTCCTCCAAAGATCTAGGCTTAGGATTTCCTGAGAATAATCAGGTATAGTTTCTCTTGTCTTTTTACTGAAAGCTCATCTTCAGGTCAGAACCGATGAAGGAGAATTTGCTTAGAACAACTAGAATGGAGGCAAGAAGACAAAACAAAATTACTACTTTAAGGAAAACCATTTCTTCAGTCAATAAACCCAGTGCCCTAGGATAACCGAACAGAGTTTAGTCCTTGAGACTTTAATCTGCACGTTATAGGTCTACCATCATAATGGTCTAATTCTCATCAAAAAGCCTAGGTGATGATTTTTGTTTTATTTTCATTGTATGTCCTGTAAGGTTTTGTTCAGACCCTACTGCCTTTGAGAGACCTCTCCCTGTTCTCTTTTCTTTTCCCATCAATTCCTTTTGTAAGGCCCCTTGGTGCCAGGATTTGCCTTGGTCCTAACCCTGGTTTCCCTGTAAATGGCCTTGGTTTTGTGTGTCTCCTTTGGATCGTGAACTCTTTGAAGGCAAAGATGGAGACTTTCGACCCTGTGTCTTAGACAGCATCTGGCATATTAGTAGACACTCCAATTCTAGAAAGAGTTATTGATAAAAATTACTGGTTTGTGGAAGCAAAGACCCTTTTCTAATCGCGATAACAACTCAGTGAATTTTTGCTCTCTTTTCATAGTGTAGATGTGGCAATGGCAGCTTGGAGAGGTTAAGCAACTTGCCCAAGGTCACCCAATTGTCAAGTGCAGAAGTTGAGCCTTGGAAGCAGGTGTGTCCTCCTATTATCTTAACTCTTCCTAGCTGTTTAGGAAAGACAGAAGAATTAAATGCATCCTCGGTGAATTTTATGTTTACCATTACCGGCAAAAGGTAGGTGGCTAACCGTAGTTTTGGGTGAATGTGCTGATATCCAGAGCAACCATTTCCAAATATTGGTCTCTGGGCCAGAGCCACTGCAGGATCAAGGATTCACCAGTCTTTGACATGAGGAAGATAAGAACATAAAATTAAATCTATTCAATAGGTGTGTTGGCTCACGCCTGAAATCCTAGCACACTGGGAAGCTGAGGAGGTTGGATTGCTTGAGCTCAGGAGTTCAAGACCAGCCTGAGCAAGAGCGAGACCCTGCCTCTACTAAAAATAGAAAAACTAGCTGGTAGTTGTGGCGGGTGTCTGTAGTCTCAGCTATTTGAGAGGCTGAGGCAGGAGGATCTCTTGAGCCCAAGAGATTGAAGTTGCTGTGAGCTATGATGATGCCACAGCACTCTACCCAGGGCACAGAGTGAGACTCTGTCTCAAAAACAGAAACAAAACAAAAAAACAAAAAACAAAACCAAACTATTCTACAAAGGAACCGTCTTAATTATGAGATCATTTCCATTCTTTTTTAAAGGTTAAGTGACCTTCCTTTCGTGAAATAATGGTAGTATTTTTTAAAAACATTCTTACAAACTCTGAAAAAATAAATAAACCACACTGAGTATAAATTCCATTTTTTAAAAGACTTCTGTGAAATCGCACGGCCTAGGAATGACTGCTCTAGAGAAAGTATGAAGCAAGGCTGAGCCTCTGTCTGAGAGCAGATAAGACAGGCACCGTTAATGGATCATTTAAGTGAAGACTACATACGGTACATAAAAATTCTTGCTCATAAATATTCCCCTTTTTGAGAGGTCAAAGACTGAAAATAAAAATTATTCCAAGGTGAGAAATGAAAGGAAAACAGAATTCTGTGTGGGCAACAGTGGCCTTTATTTCTACTTGGTGAGAGTGAGCTGAGTTAGAGAAAGAAATCAGCATGTGGGTAATGGTGGATGGGGGTTTTAAAGGTCAGAAGGGTCGAGGGTTGGCCCATTCACCTTAATGCAGTGGGACCTCCGTGGAAAAGGGTAGTGGGCTGGCATATCCACCTTTCTGGGGTGGGACATCTGACCGAAGGGTGGGGGTTGATCCATTTAGGCGAGTTCACTCTATTTGGGTGGGGTTCCTACATTTTCACACTGTCACTTTTCACCTTGCCTAGCTTACTCTGAGCAGCCCTAGAAAATAAGGCCCTAAATTCATAAAAGGTACACACTTTGATTTGAACAAAACGGTCGAGGGCTTTCTCTTTTAAAAAGTTCTGTTCAAATGGGTAACCTTGAGCCTTGGGTGGGAAGAGGACCCTGCCTTTCTTCCACTAGTACATTGTGTAGGTGAAGGTTTGTTCTCTTGGTCAAAGATGGCTTTTCTTGCTGTGTCCTTGTATGGTGAGAGGAGTGAACAACTTCCTGCAGGTCATTTTCATAAGGGCACTAATCCCAGTCATAAGGGGGGAGCCCTCATAACATAGTGACCTCCCCAAGACCTCACTTTCTAATCCTGTCACTTTGGTGATTAGGTTTCAATGCATGAATTTTGGCGGGACACAGACATTCAGATTATAGCACAGAGGCAGCTCAATTTTCTTGGAACAGGTAGAAAACTCTTGCTTGGACAGCATATATTTCTAGAGGCTTTGAGCAAGGTAAATAGAATTTCTGGGTAGGGAAATGGGTAAGAAGTGGGCGGGAGGGCAAGGCACTTCAGGTGTGAGGACGATGCTAGAGAAAGCCTTACACAATGCGGATGCCCAGAGTCATGTTGAGCAGGTGCAGAGAGATAGGTGACGAAGGATGATAAAAGATGATAAAGGCCATATTTTACCTGTTGGTCTACCTCCAGACAATGATCCAAACCAAAATAAACATGAAAACTAAATAAGAAAACTCCCACAATGTCCTCAGAAATGAGCCAACTTTCTGGAAGTGGCAGATCAGTTGATGAAAAATTCTCATAGTTTCTCTATTTCAGGCAGAATAGTCACACAGGATGTCTTTGTCACTGTGTTCATATCACTGTCTAGTGATTACGCTGACTGACATGATAAATACAGGTAATCTCAGTCATTTCCTTACCCACATTTCACAACACTCAGCCTTACACAACAGAATTGATCAGGTACCCACGACTATAAGGAGAGTATCCTTGTACAACGCGGTACATCACAAGACAGAATGAGGTTGTACTTGGACTATGACCCTAGAAGGGGCTGGGTGCGTGGCTGGCCTCACCCTTATTGCTGTCTGGGTGAGTCATGAATCACTGCACCCTATATACCCTGATACATTTTCCAGCTAGTAATATTCCACATTATGAGAGTACAACTACCATTTATTGCTAAATAGCTCAAAAGTTTTTTTTTTAAAAGCCACCTTTATGAGGTCTTAAGCTTTAGAGCAATAGCAGAAAGATTGAATGTGATCACAGTAACTCAAACTATGCTGCCATATAATGGATTTATGATGTCTTCTGTATTATGGCTTCTTGGTGAGCCATATAGTGTTGAAATTAGCAACAGTTGAGCATCAGATCTGGTGGCAGCTATATATTTTTCAATAATTTCAAGGAGGCAGGGGCTTTTTGGCTGGCAAAGGGAAGAAGGGTCCAGAAATATTTTGTCACTATGAGAAGAGACGCGACCAGAAAATTGAGCTGATGTTGACACTAATGTTTTTATTGATTTGTCAGGGAGGGTAGGATTGAAATATTTGTGGTTTTGAGTAAGGGTGGATCTCTCAGTTTAAAACACTGCGCAAATACCCTCAGTGTCTGTCTCCCTGGGAAAGCACATGAGATTTGGCAACATGATGACAAGTCAGATGAAGCCACTGTTCAGAGGATACTTGAAATCAATAAAGGATATAAAACATGTGTGTGCCTAAGTCTAATAAAAAGTAGAAAATGAGGAAGGGCTGGAGCAAGATGTAGAGGCAGTGAGAAGAGAGAGCTTTCTTCCAGCCAAAACAGGGAGGGCAGCTTTGAAGAATACAGACGTCTGCATTGAAGTTTTGGGGATGAGGTCCAGGAAGCCGACCAGTAAATGCATCCAGTATCTTAGCAATTAAGATTACAGCGTTTTGAGAGGTAGGGAAGTGCATTTCTGTAAGATGAAGGAGCGTGAGTATGAAAACTACTTCTGTGGAGTGGTCTGAGGCGGTTGGAAAAGAGTGTTGCTTGTGGTGTGTGGTGGGGAAGTTAGGCTGGAGGACAGGGTGGGCTTAGATTGTGGGCAGCTTTGAAAACCAGGCTACAGAGTTTGACTTTTATTCTGTATCTGATTGCTGCAGGCAGACACTGTTGTTTGTGTACCTAGCAGGTATTATTCCTTTTTTGTTGTCATTGCAGTTTGGCCAGGGCTGGGTTCAAACTCACCACCCTCGGTATATGGGGCTGGCGCCCTACTCACTGAACCACAGGCGCCGCCCGCTATTATTCCTTTTTACTTTGCCGGCAGAGCCACGGTGATCAGGAACTTTGCATTTGATAGGCTGTCGGGGTTTATAAAATGGCTTTGTAAGCATTTGGCTGGAGGAACGAGGGAGGAGCTGATTAGTTCCTTATGTGGACGGCCCTGGACACAGGATAGGGCCGGTGAGTAGGAGGGGGGAAGACTTAAGACTGCCCGAAAGTGAAAATGAGGGCCATGAAGGATCGTGCCAAGCAGATACCCCTGCGAACTTTCCAGAATAAGCCCACATACATATAAAGTAATTTTACAAAATACTGAAGTCAATAACATCTTGCCCACAGCAGGATGATAACACATTTATTTTGATTTGATCCTTCCTTTTTTTTTTGGATTATTAATTAATTAATTAATTAATTTTGAGACAGAGTCTCACTATGTCGCCCTCGGTAGAGTATAGTGGCATCACAGCTCACAGCAACCTCAAACTCTTGGGCTTAAGTGATTCTCCTGCCTCAGACTCCCAAGTAGCTGGGACCACAGGTGCCTGCTACAATGTCCAGCTATTTTTTTGTTGCAGTTGTCATTGTTGTTTAGCTGACAGCCTCAGTACATGTGGCTGGCACCCTAACCACTGTGCTATGGGCACCGAGCCATGATTTTTTTCTTTTTATTGGACAGCTTAACTCCACCTGAGAACTAAAAGCATTGAAAGATGGCTTCTCGTCCCCTCATCATGGTTTCTGCTCCAAGGAAAGCACCAGCCAGAAGACTCACCACTCAGCAGGCGCTCCCACCAACGGTATCAGTAATTATATTAAATGCAAATGGACTGTAGCGGGTTGAACTGTGTCTCCCCTCAAATTCGTTCTAGTCCTAACTCCCTGTACCTGTGAATATGACTTTATTTGGAAATAGGACTTTTGAGGTCATACTGGAACACGGTAGCCCCTAAATCCAATTACCACTGTCCTTAGAAGAAGGGAGGAGTTTAGGTATGGGTGACAGCCATGTGATGAGAGAGGCAGAGACTCACGTTGGTCTGCCACACCCCAAGGGGCGCCAGGGATTGCCACAACCTCTCAAATGCAGAGAGGGGCCAGGGAGGGAGGGCTCTTCCCTAGGGCCTTCCAAAAGAGTGTGGCCCCAGTGAAACCTTATTTTGGGGCTTCTAACACCCAGAGCTTTTTTTTTTTTTTTTTTTTTTGATACAGCCACAAGCTGTCACCCTGGATAGAGGGCTGTGGCATCACAGCTCACAGCAACCTCCAACTCCTGGGCTCCAGCGAGTCTCCTGCCTCCGCCTCCCAAGTAGCTGGGACTACAGGCACCCGCCACAACACCCGGCCATTTTTTTGGTTGCGGCCGTCATTGTTGTTTGGTGGGCCCGGGCTGGATTCGAACCCGCCAGCTCAGGTGTACGTGGCTGGCGCCTTAGCCCGTTGAGCCACAGGCGCCAAACCAACACCCAGAGCTTTGGGAGAATGAATTCCGCTTGTTGTCAAGTCCCTGAGTTCTGTTATGGTTGCCCTAGGAAACTAACATGCGGATCAAACGGGGCAATTAAAATACCAAGATCATCATACCGGAGGAGAACAACTTAAATGCTGTGTGTAAGAACATACTTGAAATAAAAAGATGCAAATACGTGGAAGGTAAGAGAATGGAGAACAGTATACCACGCCAGCACCAGCCATGCTATTGTGGCAATATTGGCGTCAGACTATGGAGACTTACAGGAAAGGCCTACCAGAGAAAACAAAAACAGGGACATTTCTTACAGTAAAATAAGCCATTCAGGGAAACACTAACCATCCTAAAGTGCAGACAGCTAGTAACGTAGCTTTCAACTATATGAAGCAAAGGCTAGCATACCTAAAAACAGAAATAAGCAAACCACATCATAGGTATAGATGTTCATGACAGACCTCTTTCAAAAGGAAAAAAGGAGTCAAACAAACTCAGCCCACACCAGGAAACCTGAGCAACTGAATTTACCAGGCTGACCGTACTGACAAACAGAGCAATGAACTCGGCAATTGCAGAATCACTTCACCCCATGGCAGGTGGGGATCCATGGCACGAAGTGTCTTCCCAAGTGGCGGCAGGTTTTCAATTTAATTTATTAGGAAGATTCCTCATCGGATTAGTTACATGGACTTTCTATAAAAATAGAGGGGGGTATTGTGCAGTTTTCCCTCTTCATTTCCTACTCCCTACTGCTTTGGTGGTAAAAGAACTAGGGCCAGAGGGGGAGGAAAGAGCCCACGATACTAAGGCGATGAATGGCTCGGGAAATATGTAAATTATGTATGATAAGACAAGAATCATAAATATAAACATTTATTTGGGGAAGGTGGAGGAGGGAGGTGGTTAAGGGGCCACAGCAGAGTTAGCATAGGAGCCAGTGTGGTCGGTAGCTAAGGAGGGGAGTCAGAGTCCAGATTCAGGACAGCCAGGCTGCTCCCCATTGCAGCAGAGGAGCGGTGAGGCTGTGAAAGGGAATGAGATAAGGAGTGGGTCGGTGGAAAATCAAGGGAGGCAGCAGAGGGGGTTAAGTATGTGGACTTTGGAATCACACTATCTGGGTTTGAGTCCGGCTCTCTTCTGCTGGCTGCACATTTAACCTCTCTGTGCCTCAGTCCTCCTCCTAATAAGTGGGAGTAACAATAGTACTAAGCCCTGAGGTTATCGGGAGGATGAGTTGATAAGATGTTTGTGTTAGGCACAGCTCTCCAAATGTTTTCTACCTCTGGGAAGAGGCACAGCAGGGGAACTGCTCTAGCTGTAGATAGACTCTAGCAACTGAAAAGCAAAGGTGCAGGTCAGGTCAGAGAGTGCTTGGTCAGTGGTACCATTTTCGTAGCCTCAGAGGGAGCCCCGAGGCAGGTGGCCGGGGGACAATGAGCAGGAAACCCACCAGGGAACTAGCAGCATCCATTTCACCAGACTTAGCAGTGTCCTTCCTCATCTTCTCTCCAGTTTATACTGTTGGTGTTTTAAAATAATGACACTTTCCCCCTGATTGTGAAGACCCAGAGTAATTGCAGCATTATTTGTGATAGCCAAAAATTGCAAATAATCTAAATGACTATTGACAAGGGAACGGGTAGGTTAATTATGGTGTATTTGTTTGATGAATACTCTACAGCAGTTAAAATTAATGAATTGGTTTAACACCCTCTCAAGAATCTAATATTTAGTGAAAAAAGTAAGTCAGAGTGTGGCAAAATTTATGTAAATTTTTGTAAATTTATGGAAAAGCAGCATTACATGATGTTTATGAAAGCATGAGCTTATAGAACAGTATGCAAACACAGACTAAAGACATGATGAATATTCAGGATGAGAAGGGTCTGGGACTAGCAGCATCTGTAACATTCTAGTCCTTTGTTAATATCTGAGGCAAAAACAGCAGTTAATTTTGGATAGAGGAGCCATTACTTTTCTGCATTTGCCCCTATTTCTTATTTAAAAGAACTCATTATGCCCATTGTAGAAAATTCAGGAACAAAAAAGGTATAAAAAACCAAGTAACTAGCACTCAGAATCACTACCATCATTTTTTCCTGACGTACATTTGAAATTGTACTGAATATACAGCTTTGTGCAATGCCTTTTAAACCGAATGTATATTATGTTTTCCTATGTTGTTGAACATTCTTTAAGCACATGATTATCAGGGGTTGCACAGTAATTCATTCTTCTGCAAATACTAAAATTCATTCTACCCTTTGTTCATAGGTGGATATGGAAGCTGTGTCCAAATTTGTGTCTCTGTAAAATAGTGAGCGTATGAACATTGTAAATTTCTGATTATTTCCTGAAGATACATTTCTAGGAATAGAATTATGGGTTCAAAATATATGGGCATTATTAAGGCTATTGGTAAAAATCACCAAATATGTTTTCAAAAGGTTAGAACAGGGCGGCGCCTGTGGCTCATCGAGTAGGGCGCCGGCCCCATATACCGAGGGTGGCGGGTTCAAACCTTGCCTCGGCTGAACTGCAAAACTGAAAAATAGCCAGGCATTGCAGCGGGCGCCTATAGTCCCAGCTACTTGGGAGGCTGAGGCAAGAGAATCGCCTAAGCCCAGGAGTTGGAGATTGCTGTGAGCTGTGTGATGCCATGGCACTCTACTGTGGGTGATAAAGTGAGACTCTGTCTCTGCAAAAAAAAAGGTTAGAACAATGTACACTCCCATTAGTAGTGTATGGGACAGTTGCTAATTTTAAGGTTCTCAAATTTGATATTAGGACTTCTAAACTCATCCCACTTCTGTTGCAAATTTGTTTTTTCTGGTCTTCTGTGC
>CAUYRH010085988.1:0-47545 GCA_963574655.1 Perodicticus potto
TATATAGTGATTAAGAAAATGCTATGAGGGCTATCTCTCACAGTACAATCAAAATGTTTCTGATTGTATATGAAGCACATTCTGCCCTATGATTGCACCAATGTACACAATTATGATTTAATAAAATTATTAAAAAAGAAAAAGAAAGGGTGGTTGCTACATAGGAGAGTCTTAAAGTCAGTCTCAAACACATGCAGGTTAAATGCCTCATGATGGGTCCATTCATCTCAGAACTCTGACGACATACCCAGAACCAGGTAAGAAAACATTTTGAGAAGCCAAAACTCAGAAAGTAAAAAGAAAAGTTGAAAAGATCATGAAGATTTCCTTCCCAAGATTAGTCAAGAGTAGACTGGAAAGGACAAAGTCAGGCATCATTAAAATGGACTGGGCCTCAAACCAGAAGAAATGTCACAGTTAGAGAGGTATTTTTCCCACTTTCTACCTTGAGAAATGTTGTCAATGAGGGCATAAACATCCCCTTAAGCACTATGAATGCTACACTACAGTGCCCAAGAATGACTAATCCACAGTTATCAGGGACAGTCTTGTGAACTACATATATTTTGTGGCACAAATTTATTGATGGAAAGATTTTTCTTTTTTTATGAATTCAAAAACCAAGATGTCTATGGATTTCTATAACAAGAAGAATCTTAACCAGAAATGGGCCAACCTAAACAACTGGTCAATATATCTCTAAATATTAAGTTCTAAGCTGCAATGTTTATCTGCTTTACAAGCCAATAGGTGGCTTTTATTAGAACCTGAACAACTGGTGAGAAGTTGTTTAAACTACAGATCAGGAAAGTTGGCTCAAACCACCCTGGGGCAAAGTCTCGAAGTTTTAGGTATGAAGGTTAAGTCTCATACTCTAGCATAATATTAGCAAATCTACCTACATTTTGGCAAATGTGATGTACTTGTATAATTATTATCCAATAAATGAAGAGGCAAAAAGTATGATTAAGAAAATAAATACATACACTGAAAATGGGTATTCTGTCAAATACTAAGTTACACATAGAACAATTATAACATGTGTAACTGTGTGTTTATGTGTGTGTAGGCATGTTGTGCTAGAAATAGGGATCAGATATCCCAAGTTATTGATTTCACTTTGCGTTCAAAACGAATACTACTAAAATCTAAAAATATGATTGCAACAGAAAAACTACCTCTAATATTTTCCTTATTTTCTTGTTCTGCTCACAATAGCCATAAGCAATTCTCAAAAATGTAACTCTCTGGTCAATAATCATCCCAAGGGGGCAAATACTCTCTCGTTACTTTATTCAGACTTTTATCTCTATATATATGAAATACTTTGTGTTTGATAAACACTGTCCTGAGCACTGGGAATACAACACTGAGAAAAATTGAAACATCTTCATGGAATTTACATTAGTGCATAGTATATTCATATTATTAAAATTATCTTAGAACCATTTATTGACCATATACTGTCTTCTTGGCATTGTACTAAAATTTACCTTTTTATGTGCATAAATTTTCACATTCAAAGCTTCACGTGATCACTAACCTTCAAAATGCGCAACAAAGAAGTTTACAGAAGGGAAAACTGAAATTCAACTAATGTACTTTAAATGGTATAATAACTCACGTGCAAAGCTAGAGTCAAACCCAGGTTCCTTCTTACTCTAAAAACTGTGTTCTGCTCTCTTCTATACTAGCTAACTCCAGAAAATAAGAAATGGCCCTAATTTACCAATGAGAAAAACATAAGTTCAGAGAGATTAAGTTATTTCCTCTTTAGTAATAAAATGGTCAAGTTGAAGAGGCTACAAAGAGAAATTTGTTACTTTAAATGAGGAAAACCTGTTAATGTAGAAGTTTAAGTTACTAATCCATCTGCAAGTTACAATGTAACATCTCAGGAATTTTCACTTACAATGTATCTAAAAGGTAGTCACACTGCAGAAGGAATTTTCACTGTCATTGAATTATTAATGATTAGTACAGCGTAGATCTTCAAGGCAGGGTCCTCATTATTCATATTTTAAGTACTGTGCAAGAACATATGAATCCATTTAAGTAGATTGAGAACAATCTAAATATCAAGTCTTATTTAATTTTGTTTTGTTGTTGTTGTTTTATAAAAGTAAAATCACTTCCCACTTACTGTTCCTGGGGGAATTTATACACCTAAAAAATCAATATATAGAGCCTTTCTAAACAGCAATTCTGCCAAAACAACATATCCAGTACATCTATCGTTTTTCTTTCACTACATTTACATAGTCCAAATACCCCTGCTGACCTAAATGCTATAAAGGAACACTGTGCTCTGTCCTTCGATACATAATGAAGGATTACAGAATGCAATCCGCTGAGATAGAAGGTTATAATATCTAATACATACACATTTTTCTTCAAATGGGTTAATGAATACTTCCTCTAAGATACTGCTCGAAAGACATTATACCTCCTTAGTTTTTTTTCCTGGGGCTGAACGTTTTGCACAAGTCTTTTTATTTTTTCTTCTTTAAGCTTAATGCTTTCAGATACCAGAAAGGCTCAAACTCAAAGGGACTCCCTTAATTGTTCTCAGTTTATACATAAAACAACTGTGATGCAAATATTCTAAGCAGAACCAGTTAGTTTGAAAAAAGTTATTTTTACGGTTTCATGACATATATAAAAAAGGCTCTATTCCTTCCAAGTACATATTTACCTGTCTAAGATTCTTCAAATATGTGAAACTAATGTGATGTGTGATTGCATCAGTTCCCTCTCACTGCTAGGCGTGCACCTTAATGATTGAGCATCATCCAGAGCTAATGTTTCCATTACTTTAACACAGACAACTTCAATCTCATCCTGATTTTATGCTTTATCAATAGAAAACAGATATCCTCAGATGCACCAACAAAACCCTTCCAATTAGGCCTTTTATTTCCAATGTGCTACAGCTGGATCAATAATAATTTTAAAAATGTGTCTGGGGCGGCACTCATTGCTCAGTGGGTTGGGTGCCTGCCACATACACTGAGGCTGGAAGGTTCAAACCTGGCCCAGGCCTGCTAAAACAACAATGACAACTGCAACAAAAAAATAGCCGGGTGTTGTGGTGGGCACCTGTAGAGAGAATTGCTTGAGTCCAAGAGTTTGAGGTTGCTGCGAGCTGTGATGCCACAGTACTATACCCAGGGTGACAGCTTAAGACTCTGTCAGAAAAAAAATAAAATTAAATAAATAAATAGATAAATAAATAAATAAATGTTTCTGGTTGGCTATTTGGTTAACAGAAGGGTGAACCTATACCAACAGCTAATTGTGTCTTTGAGGGTAAGATTTAATCTTGGTCACCTTGGTATGGGCAACACCATGTATAATTCTTGATTTATAGTTGATGATTAATGTTTTCTGAATATGTCAATTTTAATTAATGCTCTTTCACTGAAACAAAACCCTCATCAGCTCCCAAACTGAATTTTAACACCCAAACTAAAATATGTAGATCTTCTGCATTGAATCCCCTCATAAATGTTACCAATATCATTGGCTATAAAATTATGGATTCCTCACAGTCCCCCTCTTCATAGTAGTATCACTCAAAATGCAAAATTTATATTTATACCATGAGATTTGTTCTATGTTATAAAGTGGGAAGAAACTCCCCTAATTGAAAAAATAAATAAAATAAGCAACATGAGTTTTTTAATTAAAAAAAATTATAGGTAAGTGACAGTTTTCAGCTATTTAGAATGACTGACTAGACCTTGAAACATTCACCGTCTTTATAGTTTTTATTGGCACATTTTATTGGTTACTACAGGCTCATAACCATCAGGATGAATATAAAAATAAGGTTTTTAAGAGTGTCTGTAAAATATATATCAATAATAAAAAAGAAAGCCATTCCCCTTTCAGCTGATCTGTGAGACTACTCAGAATGACTGTAGATCACTCCAACCCATGTCCTTAGTTTCTTCACAGAAATCTCAGCTATTTAATATTTTGGTCATGCCTCAACGATATGATCAGTAACTTGAAAATAATATATGTTCCTTTACATAAAATAAAATGCATCTGAAGAAAACTTCAGAAAAGTGGTAAGAGATGAAAGCATTGACAATATGTAGAGAAAAGTATAGAGGCCAAGATTAATAAGCTTAAAATTTACAAAAGGAAAAGGCATAGAAGAAAGAAAAAGATAAACTTTCAAAATTACTTAGAAATGTTAGGTCTTAACTCATTCAACAAACATATATTGAATGCTATCTCTGTGCTGGACCTGTTAGATAATGGATTCTATTAGGTAAGAAAGATAGACAAAACTCACAGCACAACAAATAGATACATTATCTGGGCAAGGAGATCTCTAATGGGAACAAGTAAACAAACTTACTAAATGTAGAATATAAATGTCTGAATACAATAACTAAGAATGCAGTGAAGGCTATGTTAACCAGTTTGAAAATCTGAAAATATTTCAGATTGTATTTGAAACCAGCACATTGTACCCCATGATTGCATTAATGTATACAGCTATGATTTAATAAAAAAATAAAATAAATTGCCACTGAATATTAACCTTAACTCTGCCAACACAAATAATGCTCTCCTGATCATCCTGTAAGAAGCATTCTGAATGTTTTTTGTATGAATCACTGCTTCCTCGGAGCAAACTTTTTCTGTACAATAATCACCTATCACTTGTATTATATGTGATTTACATTTGTATCACATTACTTTGTGTGTGTGTGTGTGTGTGTGTGTAGTATATATAATAACCTATGAACTCGAGAGCAGAGATTCTATTGCCTTTATCTCCCTGAATCTTAGCAAGTTCAGCAATACACTCAATAATTATTCTAAAAAGTCATAGAAAAGGCAATTCATTCTTTCCTTCTGTTTGGAAAAACTTCATTGAAGACATCAACTCTCATCTGGATGGAATTTGGGAGTTCATGGCAGTCAGCTAGAGAAGAAAAGGGGGAGCAGTACCAGGAGCACGTGGGGGCAACAGTCTGAAGGTAAAGAGCTCAAAGGAAGGAAGTGGCTGTGTTTTGCCTGGTTGAGTTGCAAACACTTTGAACATCAGTTGGAACCACAATTTGAATCACTGATATATCAGAAAAGCATGAAAGAAACATTGGGGAGAAATGTGTGATTTTTAAAGGCCCCAGTGGGAGCTGCTTAGATGTAGGCGGAGGGTAACAATTCCATTTAGGTTTGCTTTAGCAAGGCCATCGATGGGTGGACTTGGAAAGGCCCACGTAGGAGTCCTCAAGCAAAAGAAAATCTTGAAGTCACTAATGTGAATAGACCTCTTCGTTTTGGCCCATTATTAAACAATAATGACAACAACAATAACAAAATAGGCAGATGTTGAGGCGGGCACCTGTACATATTATTAATGAGGATCACTGCACCCATGTTTAGAAAGTTATAATGATCATAGGTCATGTAAATATATCAATTATTAAGCTGAATCAGTTAAAAAGCTACTATAAAATACTTGGTTAAGATAATATCTAATACAAACGTCAACTAAATGACAGCATAAAATGAATTACAAACAAATTTGTGCAAGGACGTTCATTATAGAGTTGTAATTTTTTAGAAAACCAAGAAATTAAAAAACAAGAAACTACAAACTATTAATATAATAAAGAGATGTGTGGATAATCTATTGGTTGTCTTCACCTATTTCTAAAGAATAGCTAAGAGAAAGAAAATGACAGTTCGTGAAGATACTAAAACCAATGAGTTAAAGTTTCCAAATTGAGCTTTTAGCCTGTAGAGGACTGGACACTATGCTTGCCAAGGACAGTTACTGATTCTCATCACATTACAAGGAAACGCTGAGAACAGGACAGTCTCCTGGCAAGCCTGGAGACGTTTCCTGACTCGGGGGCAATCCCCCAAGTACCTCAGTGTTCCGGAATGAGATAAGGTCGGTCACTCACCAGTAAGCATGTATTAAACATTGATGCTTAATAGTTCTTCATGAGGGTTGTGGGGAAAGAACACGTGAGAAGAGCACGTAGCAATCCTTATGCAGGCAGCCCTCATATGTAATTATCTGAACTCTCCACACCTGTTTGTCAATTACCTCAACTCTCCACACCTGTTGTGTATAACCTTAATAAATAGCTGTTGCAGTGGGGGCTCAGGGCTACCCTGCAGCTAAGGTTAGCCCATCCCCCCAGCCCCCCACTCCCCACAAGCTTGTCCTTCTAATCCATGTCACGCCTGGTTCCTACCTGCGGCGACCGAGACCAGGCCATAGGGGTCCTGACATTAGCCTTCATTAGTGGGAATTTTCTCACAATAAGAAACTTTTAAGAATGGGTTATAGCATAAAAAAATAAGTTTAGTTAATAAAATTGTTCTGGCAACATGGATGCCTTCATATTTTGATTTTGCGGGGATTTCTGCATTAAATGATCAAAGAATCAGGCAGTAAGTAGTTTAACTCCTTCCCAAAATAAATTCTTAATTTGTAAAATTTATAACACTGAATTTGTTACTTTTGCATAATCTCCACAATTGGGAAATATCTCCTGATTATTAAGGTATTTGAATTCTTCCTGTTAAACATAAGGCAAAAATAAACAGACTTAAGAGAATTAAAAGGAATGATGGCTACAGTATTTCTTGAGTCTTTTTTCGTAAATTTATTACTTTACTAATACTAATATTCCTATGTGCAAAATAAGTACCTGTTTATTTACATAATATGCTTTATAGATTTGTGAATTAATACTTGTACCAAGAAAAAATAAGGCTAGGCTCTGTGCCTGCAACTCAGTGGTTACAGCGCCAGCCACATGCACTGGGTCTGGTAGGTTCGAACCCGGCCAGGGCCTACTAAACAATAATGACAACAACAATAACAAAATAGGCAGATGTTGAGGCAGGCACCTGTAGTCCCAGCTTCTTGGGAGGCTGAGGCAAGAGACTTGCTTAAGACCAAGAGTTTGAGGTTGCTGTGAGCTATGACCCCACAGCACTCGACCATGGTCGACATAGTGGGACTCTGTCTCCAACAAACAAACAAACAACAACACAGAGAAAACCCCCAGTAAGGACGGTCTAACTACGTTCCTAAACAGGATATCTTGACAAAAGACTTTTTTCCTTCTTATGTGAGGAAGCAAGAATTAAGTAGTATGATGACTGCAAAATAATTCATGACAGACTTTTCCTCCAAATAAAATTAATTTTCTCAATGTTTTAAAAATTCTGTTTATAGGAAATTCTACTGTTCTGTTTAAAATTATTCTGAAATGACTCTACCTCCTTTCCTCACTAAAACCTTTTAATTTTTAACATTTTATTCATATAATTAGGTTTTTATCTAACCCATTACCTTTTACTTAGCCATTTGGCCTCTAAGTTCACTGGGCAGTGCTGGTTTTATTCACTTATGTTCACACTAAAGCCGGCTTTACTCAAGAATCTGCAGCTTCTTCAACCAATGTTGTGCTTTTTCATGAGAAGCAGAAGTTTTTCTTAATAAATGAGCTTTTCATATTTTTTCCAAACCCCTTTACTTTCCCCCCCCACAAAAAAATAATAATAATAAATTAATTTAGTTTCTAAGTAGCCCTACATCATGTTTTTGGAAGAACTTGACATTTAGTACCTTAATTAAGTTTTACTTAACTTTTCATAAAAGCAAAACCAAGAGAAGGAAATTTTAAAAATTATGACTGGGACTTTCACCCAGCCTGGGTCACCCAACCTAGGTTCTTTACTGTATAATAAATTCTTTGTACAATTTGCTATTTACCAAGTTCCACTGAGGAATCTCTATAATCACCAGTCTTCTATTAAATACACAAATAGTTTAAGAGCAGAATAGTGTAGAAGTGAGGGCAGATTATGTATGGGCTATATACTCAGCATATTATACTAATTACAGAAGTAGTATCCAACCAGCAGAGATTGTCTTGTTAGCAAGTGGTAACATACCAACATATGCCATGGTTTTATTATAAAATTTTATTACAGAATGTTGAAGTCATTCTATAAATGACTTTAAATGCTCCCAAAAGAAAGAGTTTCCCAGGAAACTAAAAGTTAGAAACAAACTATTTTTCCACTATCTTTGAACATTATCTAGGACAGCAGACTATTAGTAATTATTTATTATTTTCTAGACTTTTTTAGTCACCCCCAGCTTATAAGTTTCAGGTTCTATTTTGGTGTAATTATATTGAATTGGAAATATATATTCGTCTTTCTTCCTAGTATTCCAAAATACCACTCTACCAGTTTTTCAGCCTACACGAACTAATACAGACTGATTCAGGATGGCCTCAGAGTTTCATTAGGTATCTGCTCCCCTTTCTTTATCAGCTCATGGCACACTCTCCCCAACAATCACCTCACTCTGTATTTTCGGGTTTTAAGCTCTACAAGGACCAGCAGAGAAAACAGTAAGAGAGACAATGGAGCTAAAAATAGCCACCAAGCTAAGTGCTAAGATACACTGTTGTGGCTCAATTTCTTTGCATGACCCTCTCCCACTGTTTCTCTCCATACTAGAACCTCATTTTGACCAAAATGTTCAAAGCATTTTGCAACCCATGTGGCCAACTCTGCTCACCTACTAACTAAAGAGCCTCTGGGTCTCATTTTCTCAAGAATCTGTTTTATAAGGTTTAGTCTTTAGACCAAAAATTTTATTGCCTCTTTAAATGGTGAGGAAGAAATTACCCTTATCATCCATCCCACATTCCCTTTTTAGAAACCATACTATACTTCCTAAGGCACACTCCACATACACGCATCAAAACCACTGGAAAAGGTTATATTCTTCTTTCTGGACAGTGGGTAAGAAGATTAATGTACTTATTTTGACATTCAGAAAATATATTATTTAATTATTGTTGTTAAACAATAATAAAACATACAAGTTTTGACTGCACACAGACACTCTGGGCACCTTGTACACATGTACATTATTTTATTCAAGTCATACAATAATCCTTGTGAGGGTAGGTATGTAGACGTTTTTATGTGATATACGTATGTATTATGGCAAAGAGAAGGTAAGTGCTCTTCCTAGGGTTACTTAACTGGAGGAAAAAGATTGAGATTTTACCTTAGATATGCCAGACCCCAGAGCAAAATCTCTTTTTCAGCATCTTCCTAAAAATGCTGCCGTGGTACAATCTGTTGGTCGTTGGCAAAATCACTTTTCCATGTCTGTCTAGGTGCACTACATTTCCTAGCCTCCTTTGAAGTAAAGCCATGGACATGTGACTGAGAACTGGTCAAGGAAATAACAGTAAAAGTCTTATGTTCCCCTTCTAGGGCAGATACAAAAATGCCTGTGTATGATTCTCTGTTCTGTTTTCCTCTCTGCCAGCTTGATGTTGAAAAATATGTATGGCACCCTGGACAGTTAAATGCTAAGTATGGTAAAACTTCCATCAGCCTGAGTTGCTGAATGCGTGGTACAGAATCACTTGCATGCCCATTACTTACCCTCCAGCACTGACTGTAAACGACCTTGAACTAGTAAATGCACTTGAGCCCTTATTTTTAAAATCTTGTTACAGCGCTTAGCCCATCCTAACTAAAAATATGCAAATATACAAAATATACAAATTCAGCCTCAAAGGACTTTCCAGAGGAAATCAGCCCTAAACTAAATTATATCAATAACCATGTTTTGCAAATATTGGATAATTTGAAATACTAGAAGAAATTCATTACATATTCTAACTGTGGGATATAAGAGATCAACTTCATAATGAGAAAATTATTTGGGGTTAATGTTTTAATTGCTATCTCATTTATATAATGTTATTCCCTTGCCTAGAAATTATTTATTAAACACTGTGTCAACATGGAAATTCAAGTCAATAAGGTCTCAGATGTACTAATAAGACTGGACCACCATCTTGAATTTCTATCTTTCTGTTAAGATTGTTACATCAATACTGGTTTTTAAAATGTGAATTTTAGAGACATATTTAATTGATAGATTATTAATACTCATTTCAAATTGGAGTTTAGAGACCTTTGTACTTAGGTCTTAAATATTTCCTCCTATGTGCTGTCTAGTATTTATTTTACATATTTGTGTAATTTTCTTTATACTGACCTTGTTTAGAGTCTTATTCAAGTATTATGAAATTAATCAAAATAAATTCTATGTTTGTGTAAACCCATAGAGAAAACAACTTGAGTGGCATTTCGAAACATAGTTTAGTGACTTCATTGCCATTGTTCTAGTTTTCATATTTCGACATTGTGATACACTGACCAGCAGGAGAGAGACTGGGCCAAATCTCAGGTAAGAGCAGGTGGCTTTAGATATCAACCTCCAGATCACAGTAGGAAATATCAATGTGCACAATAAGAGTACTTCAGCAGAACACAAATCCTTCGCAGGTGTGGTACCCAATTTGAAAGAATATGTGAAAGATACTATTGCTGTAAAGAGTATTCATAATAAAATTGTGATGTCTGCTATATGTAAAGTTTCTTGAGTTATCTCATGCAGTCTAGAATAGGATTCGTTATTCTCCACTTAAATTGATCTGTTATCTACTAACAAGAGAAAATCTTGCAGCGTTTCTCATTTGTTTCTCAGAGATGTTAAATCACACTTCAAAATGGTGGTTACCTCTTGGGAAGGAGAGAAGAGAAAGGCAAGTAAGAGAATGGGGGGAACATATAGCTTTATATAAGTTAAAATAATATTTGTGGATTATCAGTGGGGTTTTGATATTGATTATATTATGTAATAAATAAATATAACAGAAAGTAGAGTTGAGTCAGGCAAAAGATCCTGAATCATGATGAAGAATTCATCTGTTCACCGCAGGTCCTAAAATGAAGAGGAATTAGGCCTGAGGAAAGAAAGGTCACTCATATCTGCTTTCTGTGAGCATCTATGGTTTAGGAGTGCTCACGAAGGGCAGAATAGTGCATAGCTAGACTCTTCCCCAGAATGAATCAGTCCAGTGGATAACCAGTGAAGCTTTTATAGACACTACGAGACAGCTTCATACAGTAGTGGTGATGGTCTATTAATTATAGCTGACTTGTTTCATATGCCTTAGAGTCTTTTAATACCTTTAAAATATGCTGCCAAGACTTCTGGTATTTAAAAGTGTACTCAAATAGAAAGATTTGGAAAATTACTTGTCTGGAGGATAATGTAAATAATGGACTACAATAGCAATATGACCCTTTAAACGGCTCTAATGAACTCCAGATATGTCCTAAGAGATTTGGGACAAATCTGTATTTTTCTGTAGTCTATTAGAAGCTTATTTCCAATTTCAATTTCAGAATAAATCCATAAATGATTCTCTAGACTTACTTAAACCACTCAATGTTTTTAAATTCTAACTTAAGAAACTATATAATTTAGCTTCTTAAATTATATTAGTCTAAAGCTAGGCTGCCTAGATTTAAACCCAAGATCAGCCCTCATTAACTCTATAACCAAAGCAAGATATCAACATTCTTTCTGGCTTAATTTCCTCCTCTGAAAAATAAGTGTATCAGGCAGGTGTAGAGGAAAGGTCACCCATCTACTCTTCACGGTTTTCTGCTTGTAACTTGTGTATATTAACTTCAGTGTCACAATAACCCCATACTGTAACAGAGATATTGTGACACTTAAGTTAACATACACAAAGTTCTCAGAACAGGATTAATGCCTCATATACATGTAAAAACCCCTAAATGTTAGCCATGTTAGCCATTCTTTCCTTTATAGTGACTTCAGGGTCTAAAGAGAGCACTAGAAAAGTCAGTTTCAACTTTTTTAATGTAGCAGATATTTAGATGGGACTGGTTCACGGTATCGACTTAAGCCATAGAAGCCAAACCAATGATTTGAATATATATTTTGCTTTTACATAATTACATTAGAGTTTATTTTGTTTGTTTGTTTGTTTTGAAACAAAGTCTCATTATGTTGCCCTTAGTAGAGTGCTGTGGCTTCACAGCACACAGCAACCTCCAATTCATGGGCTTAGGTGATTCTCTTGCCTCAGCCTCCCAAGTAGCTGGAGACCACAGGCACCCTCCTCAACGTCTGGCTATTTTCTTGTTGCAGTTGTCACTGTTGTTTAGCTGGCCCAGGCCGGGCTTGAACCCACCAGCCTCTGTGCATGTGGCTGGCACTGCAACCACTGTTGCCACATTAGTTTTTTTTTGTTTGTTTGTTTTTATTTCTTAAAAGAAATTCTTTAAACATGCTTAATTTATGTTTACTTCTCAGTCCACACAGTTTAGGAATTGTTTCAAAGTTTTTATAATAATGTCCTTATTAATCTTAACCAAATATTGTTTGTATATAAAAATAAAAAATTATCATGGTTTGTAATCTATTTTCAAGAACAATAAATGTAAATTATTTCATTTTAATGATCTTATATTAATCAACTGTATGGATACAGTATTACTTATTTAAGCAATTATCCAATTCTTTGCATATGTATCATTATATTCCTAGAATAATGTTCAAAAAAATTAGAATATAAGATCCCCTCTCAAAAAAATGATGCTAAATTATCTTCTAAATGGACTGGATTTTCCCAGGTTGCATTCCTACCAAGTTATTGGACTATTCTTTTTTCTGTACCTCAACAATTGAATTCTACCAATCTTATGACCAACTAATATAGCAAAGTGTTGACGCCATTTGGATATATTTTATTAAATATTAACAACTACCACAGTTTCAACTGTTAATTGTTTTTAATATTCTGTTAATTTCTCTATCGTGGTACCTATTTTTCTTATTGATTTTGGGGAGGTTTTAATCCATGAAGAGTATTAACCATTTGTGAAATCTTTCAACTAATTTTTTAAGCCAGTCCTTCTTATTATAATTTTGTTTATAATCTTGTTGTGTTATTTTCAAAAGACAAAACCTGGTAACACTTTATTTACCAAAATTAGTAATATGAAACATCACATGGCCATTTCAAAAAAGTTTTTGAAGACTTCTTCATGAAAAGTAGAGATATTCATGGTGGTGACAGATGTCTTAACACAATAATCAAGTAAATGAGGTGAAAGCTATGGGGATTAGTTTGATGAAACCACGTCAGACTGTATTAAAAAATCAACACATTGTACCCCACATATCCATAAATGTATTCATGATCTGTGTGTATATGACTTAATAAAAAAAAAGGTTAGGAGGTAAAAATCTACATATTACAGCCTCAAAGTTGAAAAAGAAAATACAGATTTAAGACAAAAAAGATACATAGAAAAGTGTTAGTTGTTATCTCTGGGTAATGAGGCTATGGGTGTTTACTATTTTTTCCCCCTGGAGAACAGATATGTGGTTTTAAAATCAGGAAAATGTACTAATACAACCAAACCTTTTTCCGTGACAGTTTGAATCAAATAGCCAGCGTAAGCAAAGCTGTTGCCATTTAAAGATTTCGGTACCCCTCTGTAAACACAGTAACATTTTATGCCTATACAACATCAATAGTTTATCCTAAAAAATATACTCATGGAAAATGCCAACACAATCATTGCAGTGTTAATTAAATTTTATTGTGACTATAAGTTAAACCTGGCAAGACTGCCAGCTGAGATGTTGGTTTAAACATGGAGCTAAAATGTTTTATTGCTAGATTTGCTGATAGACTGAGCTAATTAGTTCAATTACATGTACATGATTTTGTCAATAAAACAACAGTATTTTCAAAAGACAGTACATTTAAGAGAATTTTGCATGTCTCCAAAATTTGATCATGTTAGGACAAAATTTGAAGGGAAGAATTTAATGAGGCGACTCAGGAAAAAAACAAACAAAAACTCCAAAACAAGAGTGGTTACACCAACCTGTTGATTCCTATTCAAAAACAGTCAGGGTTTAAGAGATCAAAGTAGACTATCCATGAAAGAATTAGTGTATAAATATCATGCTTCCTGAAAACAACTTCTATGTCAAGCCATGTCTTAAAATATTCACATTATCTATTCAAACTTTCTAAATAAAGATCCGTATTATCTACCTATACTGCATATAGAAAGAAGAAACAAGAGGCAAATATTGAATGATTCAATTATTATTACCTTATAGTCAAAATGACACGGAGGTTAAGAGACCACTTATTTTAACGTGTTTATGATGGAAATGATTCTGTACGATGGAGATCAGTGGGAATTTTGTCCCTATATTTCACCTTCAGTCTAAGGACTGCTTATGGATAAGTCATGCCTTCTCTGACTTACAACAAAGAGCCTGAAAAATTATGTAAATGCAGATTTTATTTCCTCACTTATTCATTTACTAGATATATTTTGAGCACCAGTCATTGCAGTAGCAACAGCAGCTTCCACACTAAACACAGAGCTGGTTCCTGCTGAGGAACCGTGTAGGGAGGGGTGGGCTGCGGAGACACAGAAAAGCAGGTTAACAAGATGTAACACACAGCACACAGCAGGATGAACATTCCAATGGGAGTTCAGGGCTCTTCGAGAGCCCACAGTCCAGGGGTCAAAGAAATACTTTGAAGGGGTCTAATGATACGTTAGGCAGGCTGAAAAGCCTATGAGCCAGGCAGGGTAACTGCTGTCCACAGACCTTAAACAGGCCGGTTACTCCTGGATTTCTACATTGAGGATGAAAGTGGCGAAATGTGTTGTTAGAAAGATGGCAGAAACCTTTAGGTCTGTAATGGAATTTGGAACTCATCCCAAGGGCAATGGGAAACCTTTGAAAGATTTTAAGTAGAGAAGGGACTTAATTATTTTTGCATTTCAAATCGCTCTTGCTGGAGCAAAGAAGAAGATTTGGAAAGCAACCAGCCAGGAGGTTCCTGTAGTTGTTTAGCAGTATTATAAAGTCATAATCTTATTTTGTACAAGAACTGTGTCATTATGCAATTGTCTCACTCTCATTAGCAATTTGTTATTGTGGCCTACAGTTTAGAGGAAGGCATTTTTCTTAGTAAAACGAAAAGACCACAAACATATCTATTTAAAACCAGTGATACCACTACATACCCATTAAAATGACTAAAATGAAAAAAACAGTGACAATGCCAAATGCTGGTAAGACTGCAGAATGACTAGACTACCCCTATCTGCCGGTGGGAAAGTAAAATAGTACGGTCATTCTGGAAAGTAGTTTGGGGGTTTCATCTGAAACGAAGCATGTAAGATGTTATCCAGTAATGGTGCTCCTGGCCATATACTCCAGAGCTACGAAAACTTACGTGTTCACACAAAACCACGTATACTAGAGTTCAGAGTAACTTCATTTGTACCAGTCAGAAGCTGAAATCAGCCCTGATACCCTTTAACAGGTGAAAGGTTAACCAAACAGTGGTTCCTACACACCATAGTTTTGTAAAGTATTACTGCTGGGTTAACAGAGCAAATTGTACAAGGAATTTCTGAGTATCATTGATTACAACTACATGTAAGTCTATAATGATCTCCTAACATTTTTAATTATTATAAAATACCAATAATGTTGTGTAATCTTAAAAAATTCTAAGCATGCAGACGGACGAGCCTAAGACCACACACACTGAATTGAAGGGCCTCCTCCAAAATCGACATTCTTCACGTTTCACAAAGGGTGAGGTTCTAAGTGATGAATTTGATTAATTTCCGTCTTTCCTAATTATGGTTTCGTTTAAGGTCTTAAGCCTATTCTACATATTTTTCTCACAATTCGTATTTATCACTACCATCAGCAAGAGGAGACTAACCAGTTCTGTGCACAAGTCCCTTCTACCTGTGACGATAGACTAAGTTCAAGAACTATTTGCCTTTGAATGCCTGCCTTCAGTAATACCCTGTGTCTTAGTAAATCAACATACAAAGGAGAACTCTCCGAGAGTCTAAAGAAAACTAGAAAAAAAGGTTCACTTTGGGCTAAAAATAGGACCACAGATATGGAACTAGTATGACCACTCGGTCTGGGAAGATGAAATGGCCAATTTCTTGGGACCAGCACAGATGGCTAAAAGCCATATTAGACATGAAATTATACTACTTATGTGCTGTTAGAAAGTGCAGATAAAAGATGATTACACATATTACAGTTATCTAGTTTTCATTAGAAGAACTAAATGATTTAATATGATAGAAAAGCCAGGCTGAATGAGGAGCACAGGACAGGGCATTAATGAGACATTTACCTTTGTTGCTCACCGTTAAAAACCTTTCAGAGACTCATCACAGACTGTGAACTGACTCTGCTTGTCATTTGGGATAATGTATTTGTGAATGAATTGATTACTGGTTCAAAAAATACCAATACTTGCCTCATGAGTCTCAGAAAAAGCCCAAACTCCTTCATAGGAGATACAAAAGAAATAGAAAGCTGGCTGTCCTCTCCTGGCCACTCGCTCCACACACCCCCACCCAGCCTTCGCTCTGCCGGGTTTCCTGAGCAGACCATGCTCTCAGCGCCCACTTCACTATCTCTGCACATGCTTCTCTCTGCACCTCCCACCAGGGCAAATTTCCTTAAAATAGCCAAGTGTTATCTTCACTGAGAAGCTTTCTCTGAACCCTTCCTCCCATCCTCCCTGAATTAGGTTCCTCTTCCCTTTCTAATCACTATTTCTGTTGAGCTTATCAAAAGGTAGAAAGTACTTTCTATAATTTGTATCTTTCACTGGATTAAAACTTCTGAGCAAGTTTTATCATGCTTCTATAAGCAACACTATAGAATTGAATTCCTGGTATAAGACTAACATAACAGTAATTGATTTTACTGAGTGCTTAATAATCGCCAGGCACTCTTCTATGGTTTGAATTTGTTTCTTGTCATCATCGCATTCTAAAGAGGTGAATAAATACCATTGTTATGATTTTGGGTGAAGACACTGAGTCATGCTGAGTTTACGAATCTTGCCTAGGGCAACCAAACTAGCAAGTGATAAGGCTAGTGAAAATATACACTCATGATTATGTGCCATGTAAAATCTACTCAGTAGCCTAGCAAAATTTAGAAAATGTAAGCATAAGGTATGCATTACAAGATGAGGTGTGCAAAAATACATTAGCATGTGTAGATAATTACCTGAATAACTATTTTATTTAGGAGAATACATATATATGTGTATATATATATGTGTATATATGTATATGTATATACACATATATATATATACAAAGATATTAAACTTTTTCTCGGCAATATTATTTTACATTTCAATTTTTTTTAATTCACTATTTTTTTTTATACAAGTGATTCCCCACTGGAATCATCTGAGAATCTTTTACAAATATTGCTGCCTGAGGCTAGATGTGGTGGCTTATACTATAGTCCCAGCTACTCATGATGCTAAGGCAGGAGGATGGATTGAGTTCCCGAGTTTAAGTTCATAGTAGGCTATGACCATGCCTGTGAATAGTCACTGCACTCCAGCTCTGGCAAAAGAGTGAGACCCCTTCTGTTAAAAAGAAAATACTGATGCCTGGACCACAACCTCTCCCACTGCCCCTAGCCAGACATTCTGATTTAACTGGTAATGGGCTGAGACATGAGTATTAGGATTGTTTAAAACAGCGGTTCTCAACCTTCCTAATGCCGTGACCCTTTAATACAGTTCCTCGTGTTGTGGTGACCCTCAACGAAAATAATTTTATGGTTGAGGTCACCACAACATGAGGAACTGTATTAAAGGGTCGCAGCATTAGGAAGGTTGAGAACCACTGGTTTAAAAGCTTCCAAAATAATTCCAGTACAGGAAGCAGAATTTTACTGAACTTTCTCTAAATTTTCCCCTGATTTTTATTGGCATTTCCTTTACATCTCATTTAAAAGCAAGTCTGACAAATAAAATTTTTCCAGGAGAACTCTGACAACAATGCCAGAACTCAACACGTAGTTTCTGGTATCAAATATTACCTGTTACCACATTCCTCAATTATAATTTCTTTTTGATTAATTCTTTTTACAGATAATAAAAAAAATGCCTTTTCTAAACCATCTCTTCAAGGACATAGTTAAATTCACTACCTAATCACCAAACTTAATTATGCAGAATTGTATTTCATTTTCATTAAGTAACAATTTCCATGTCCTTAAAATAGAGAAGTATATAGTTTGGACAAGGGAACAGATTATTTGGAAGAAGGGAGGTGTGAGTAAGAAGAAAAAAATATAGAAACACAAAAGTTCCAAGACAGTACCACGCAATGCACTCCTACACCCTGCCCATTCTAATCCCTGGGTATCATCTTTTGTATTGCCTCACATGAAAAGCAGCAAGTAACAATATTAATACTCATGTTGATGTAAAGATACAGTCTTTCAGAAACCAACTTTCTACCTACTTAAGTGTGAATACATTTAAACTACTGTTACATCAATATCCGTATACTATATTTAATAGTCTTTAGCATCATTCACAAATCTTGGTTCTCTCTTCTTTCAAAAGTCATGGTAGAAATGCATTTCCCCACACCAATCAACTCAGGTACAGCCATTTGACTTGGTTTGATCATGAGCAGAACCTTCTAGAGCCAGCAGAAGTACCATGTGTCTCTTTTCCTTCTTGTACAGCAACTGACCCAGTTCCAGATATCAGTCGTTCCATCACCCTACAGAGAGTAGAGACAATGCCAAGTGAAGGAAGCAGCCAGCCAGCCAGCCCTCGAGGGACCACTCACAGGAACGAGGAATAAACCTGTGATGTTCGAAGCCCCTGATATTTGTGGGTTGCTTTTCTGCTGTGAAATCTACCCAATCCTTAATGGCATGTTATCTACACATATGTACATATAAATGTATGCGTACATACATATGTCTATTTCAGAAAAAACACATCACTTGCAATAATGAATTTGTTAGGTTAAGAATTGCAGTATCCTGCTATACTGCAGGTACAATGTGTTTAAAATCTATCCAAGGTAAAACAGAGACGCACATGCTCATGCGGAGAATTCATTAAGCACTGTTGCCATTACATTTGTAAAAAGAGTTGTCGACTCCACTTTGCTGACACCGTGAGTCACGTTTCTCAGTCTCCAACATGATGATAAGTTACTGAATGATACAATGAAAATCTGATCATTACAATTCAGTCATAACAAATGTAGAACAGAACCAGTGCCCTCATAAGACCGCATGTCAAATGCAAATTTCAGAGTGGAATGCTTCTTCAGACTAACGAGTGGAGTACTGTGATGTCTAAATTTGTGTATTATAGTTATCGACATAAACATTGAAACGGATCCAGTTTCATCTGCAGAAAACAACAAATCTAAAATACTAGACTCATCGATTGTTAGATATTGAAGAAACCTCCTGGAATGGCTGGTTATAAAACTTGAAAGAAATAACTGTTTATCTCTACTCTTCTGCATTTTCAAGTTATTTAATAGTTTAAAATATTATAACTGGAAGAGAAAAAATTATTTTACACAGCTATAAAATACCATCACCAAAAGACCACACTGGGATGACGTTTTATTAAGAAATATGCAGTAAACATCACTGCTACTAATGATGGAAGTTAAGTAATACATTTATAGATGTGTTGATATGTGTAATAGTGCAAGTCAAAATTAAGGAGTCGAGCATAATAATAACACGTTCTAGTATACAACATAATATATGAAATTTCATTAATTTTTTTGAATCAGCACAAGTGGGAAATGCGTCGTTTTATTTTTATTATTTTATTTTATTTTATTTTATTTTATTTTATTTTATTTTATTTATTTATTTTTGTGGTTTTTGGCTGGGGCTGAGTTTGAACCCGCCACCTCCAGTATATGGGGCTGGCACCTTGCTCCTTTGAGCCACAGGTGCCACCTGAGTCGTTTTTTTTTTTAAAGCACATATGTATGTATGTGTATAGATTTCTTTTGAGATAATTCTACTTTTTATTCTATTATTTAAACTTTCTATAATCATTTGGAACCCCTTGAAAGGCATTTAATGTTTGTTTTAAATTACGCATCAGGCCTGTCTACCGCCTGAAGTACATGTGCGTGTTCACTGAATAATATACCCTCTCCTTTCCCATCTAAGAATAACTAATTGTAACAATTCTGAATACTTTCCTTTGAAATAATAAAACAGTGGTATATATTCGCTTAAAAACAAAAAATATGAAATTTAAAAAATACGCATTGCTAGCAGTTTTATAATTTCCAACTGCATATTAATTTCATATAAAATATTTATAATTCTGATGAATTAAACTGTATTTTTACTGATATTCACCCTGTAAGTGTCTAACACGTACACAAATATGCACCTCTATACTTATATACACATGTTCAAATAGTTCCACTCATTACAGAGTAATTTGTAGCCTCAAAATAATGAAGTAAATTTACACCCTGTGATGACTGACTTTTTAAGAACCAGGTTTAGTGAACATTTTACAATTGTGTTGATCAAATTTGTATTTAGACAACTTAGAACATTTCAGTCCTAAAATTTATAATGTGAAAAACTCATTTTAAGTAAAATGGGGTAAACTATTTTATCACAATAAAATACACACTTCTTTTTTTTTTCTTTTGAGACAGAGTTTTGCTATGTCACCCTGGGTAGAGTGATATGCTGTCACAACTCACAGCAACCTCAGACTCTTGGGCTTAAGCAATTCTCTTGCCTCGGCCTCCTAAGTGGCTGGGACTACAGGTGCCTGCCACAACACCCGAGTATTTTTTGTTGCACGTGTCATTGTTGTTTAGTAGGCCCGGGCCAGGTTCAAACCCGCTAGCCTAGGTATATGTGGTTGGTGCCACAATCACTATGCTATGGGCATCGAGCCAAAATACACACTTCTAAAATTATTTCATACTTGAGGTAATATGTATTCTGGGTAACTAGAAACCACACACAAAAGTCCCTATTTATATGTTAAATTAAATTAATGGATCAGAAGTAGAGATTTTGCATTTATGCCTATTCTGCTGCTTTCAAAGTTACATTATCAGGGCATAACTAATGAACTTAGAGAGGTTAAAAGTAGTCGTTAAATGATGTCTCTTAAAAAGTTCAACTACATCAACTTAGTAAATTTTTTTCTACCCAGAGTCTTCCTATAAATTTTGAAAATTCCTGTAACGTATATATCTCTGTATATATCTATAAAGCCTAATGTAAATTTAGAAAAATATGTTAACATGTATGAAAGGAAATGACATTAAAATAGTGAATGCATGGGGATAAATATTTACTTTGATACTTATTCTAATGAACAAGCTTTGCTATTGGGAAGCACAGGGATGTTTCTGTCCTTCCCTGGCCCATGCCACTAGGACCAATTTCTAAAATGCTCTAACTTAGCATCCCAGAGGAGTAGAAAACTTCTTACTGGATTGGTGAGGATCTTGCACTGGAGTCCTCAGAATATAACAACTGTTCAAAGAGATTCTCTTCTCCTAGGGACTTTTGTGAACTCTGTGGAAAGCCACTTTCCCTCTGTCCTCTGTACCTTTAGTTGGGATATTTTTCCCTAAGTTACCAATTACAGGAATGAATACAACAATCTTACTCCCTTCCTAATTACCTTGAGTACCTGCAGTTCCTACCTGCAAAGGTCACTTTGACCCTCCCAATTGGGAGGACCAGAATAACACCAGGCCAGCTCTTTCCCGTCGCCCTCATCTGGTCCTTTGGAAGAACTTTCTCTTTTTCTTAGATCACCTCTGGAAATCCAACACAATCATTTGTAGGTCACTCCAAAGTCAAGGCAATTAGTCAGCTTGTCTCTCACATTCCAGTCCACCACATCCCTCAACCTGATAAAAACCATTTGATTTTCCTAGAGACGTTCCTGGAGAGAATCAGGGCTACGCTCATCCCCCTCTGGAACACGTGGGAACAAGAATCACCCCCGACAAGGAATTCTCTTCGTAAATCATCTTCAGTCTCTCTCAGTTTCAGTGAAGCGTTTCGAGAGTCCCAAGGCAAGTTTTCCCCTTTCTGTCTTCTTTCAAGTTGAGCACGGTTCTCTCGTACTGGGGAATGTGGTGCCCATTGTCTTGAGATCTCAGCTGAAACTCCCATTCCAAATGTACTCAATGACACACGCAACTTGAAGGGAGGAAACTTTGTTATACATAGTAGCTTAAATGTATTTCTGCACGATGTTAGTGCACTTTAAAAACAGATCATAAAATGTTCAGCCCCTAATTACCAAGCTCTGTTATCTACACCCGCCTGATAAGCAGAACGTTTCCCTGTCCATGGCATTGTGATACGTAGACACAGACTGAAGTCAAGAGTATTTATATAAGGCTTTCCAGAAGGCAACTCTCTACCTACGCTCTGTTTAACGTGAGATTTCAGGTCAGTGGGAAAGCTAAATAGCCACATACAAATCTGGCTATATCATTAAAATAACCCAGAATATTAAACTGTTTCCGCTGTTATTTCCCATTTACTTAACTGCATAAGCCATTTTGCCCAAGTTTAATTTAATTGTGGTGGTAATAATTAAAAGTCGTTTGAAGGAAAATAAGGATAAAACAGTTCATAGTTAGAGTACCTTGCTTGTCGTATGTGAACACAAGGCACCTGCGTCACTCTGAAAGCCAGCTCACGGTGCGGAGACAGCCTGGTACAGAAGAAGGTGCCCTGGGCAGGAAATCAGTCCCCATTCCAGGTCTGTGTTCCTAATTCTCTTATGTATCATAAAAATCATTTTTAAAAGCATCTATTCCCACATGCACATACACACATGCGTACCCTGATAGAAAACCACACTGTTTCTCAGTTATCTTTGGATGACCCATCATTTGTAACTATTCTGTTCCAGAAAAAAAAAATCTTCAAAATGATCAAACCAGAATACAGTTTAGACAGTTCACAGCTACAGGAATCAGGTATACTTCATCTTCATCTCCTCAGTTTTTCTCATGTGTCAGAGAGTGATAAAATGCCAGTTTACGGCCTTGCTGAGTTGTCGGGATACAGTAAGTTCATGTAGACAGAGGTGTTACCTACAGTGATACGTACGCACAAGGCGGCTGGGCTGTATTCCTGAATATACGCTGATGCACAAACATTAACATTCACAACAACCTAGTGTGTCCCTGGGGCATTCATCTCTGAAATCTCCTGACTGCTATTCGAAATTCCTTAAATTCCAATAGTAACATGCCTTACCACTAAATAGTACCACTTAGAATATTTTATGTATAGGAATGTTTTGTAAAACTTCTCAATTGGCAGATTCATTGCCCTATTAGTGAAAGCCTATAAAATTTATATTTTCATTCTATATTCTTTTAACTAAGAACTTTAAAAAATCAAAATGATTTAATATTTGCAATTTAGCAGGCTTACTGCCTCCAGCAGGCGGAGGTGTCTGGCACTCCAGAAGTTCATGTACAGTTTGGAAGGTGATCTTTCTCCAAGAATTCTAAACTGCTCTAATAACTTTATATGGCTCTAAATAGCTTCTTTCCAAAATCTCAAGGCTTTTCTAATATGACAAGTTCAGCAAATCCCAAGGCCTCAATTTCAGTATTTTAAACCAAATTGATAAGACAGACCCTTAACTTTAAATTTTCTGATCCTAATAAAAGTAAGTTTAGCAATTCCTTCCTAGTCGTGTAATATGCAGGAATTAGAAATGAGTACAGTATTTTTCCCCCAGCTTTCTGTTTCCTATGAATCTGAACTAGAAAGCATATTGAACTGATTTAAATTGGAACCACAGAAGGAAGCTGGCTGAAGACACGGAGACTAACGCACAGTCTGTGACCACACTGGTTTGTCTAATGATGTAGTTGTTGTCACAATAAATGGATACACGCACAGATTTCTGTCTGGTTAGACATTTGGCTTGATATAAACATTCAGAGAATTGAATCCAAACACCAACTAGGCCAAAAGTTGCCTTAAACTCTGCCAACCTGATGCTAATTCAGCTAGAAGTAACATGCTTTTTCGTTTCATAACAAATGAGTCTTGCATCTATTAAACTGAAACTGATGATTTCAGGATCATGTCTGATGAGGTCACCATCCCAGTGCCGTAGATCTGGCCCCTAATTTTCCTGTCACACATCACTTACCTATCTAGCAGGGGGAGGAATATCCAAGAACCAAGGGAAGAAACACTCTGGCTGTGTAATCTGATTTTTTTAAAGGGCCCATGTTTAACCACTTATTTTGTGAAGGCCTATTTTACAAGTAAGTTTAGAAGTTATTCCGTATCTGCAATTAGTCCTAGCCTGCTATCTTTACATAGGCCTCTGTTTTTCTGGGAGTGTCGCTTATCATGAAATGTTGGATGCTTGTATTTTCAAATTTTGTATCCCATTGAGTTAAAAGAAATGACATTTAGAGAGCGTGGACAAATGTTAGCAAATAAAGGGCACAGCACAGTTATGGATAAAGAGTTATTTGGATACAAAAAAATAGACCCCATAGGAGACTTGTCCAAATTACTTGGACATGAAAAGATATATATGCTTAATGAACATTAAAATGAATTTATTTAGAAGCCATTGATATCTGTAATACTCTATGATAAAATGAAGAGAAAATATCCAGTTAAACGTGAGTGTCTGGTTCAATACCACCATATCTGTATCTTCTAAACTGCGATTCTAATGTTGATGATCTTCCTCTTTGAAAGAGAAAACAAAGAGTTTTCTGTACTGTTATCCAAATGTATATCGGCTTTTTATTTGGAAGTATGCAACAATAGAAAGTTTCTTTCTTTTCCATTCAAATTATGATCTCACTCTTGGAACTAGGGCAAGTTGCCAAAATTGGTGGAGCTTAGTGCAAAGTGAAAATGTGGCACTTGTTATTCAATATTAAAGGTTTTTGCAATAGCAAAGCATGGGACCTTTCTAAACACAGGACTCTGTGCGTCTCTGTAACTAGAAAGATTACAGACCCGTGAAGCCAGCCATAAGTGGGATCACCAACAAAATGTTCTATTGACTCCTATTTGCACTGCTACTAGGATTGCAAAAGACGTAAGGGGTAGTTTCTAAAGCATCTTCCTTACCAACTCAGATGAATAGGTTACCCTCCTAATGGGGCCACCCATACCTATTTACCTGACATGTCAACATGAACAGGCTGTTGAAAACACGGCAGCAAGGACAAGAAGTAGGGGAATTAGATCCACACCAAGCCCTCCAGCTTCCTGCCTTTGATAAAAATGCCCAATGGTGTCCTGTTGCAACACCTTTTACTCCTTCGCTGGAGAGTTCTGGCTCACTCCCATGGGGATCTTGTGAAAAGATACAACTCTTCCTTAGGAGATGTGTTCAGAAATGTTTGCTCATTTTCAGAATCTTTTCATATATATATATATACATACATACATATATATATATATATATGAGAGAGAGAGTAAAATCTATAACTGAATGAAAACTGGAGTTTCTAACTGCCTTGTTCTCAAATCTTTCAAACTCACATATTATATTCACATAAAATAGGAATAAAAACTTTAAGACTGCGACAAGATTAATTTAACTCTTATATATGAATTACATGAAACACCCGAGTTCAACTTTGACGTTATTATTACCATCGCAGTAAAATACTGACATGTATACATAGTCTGGGATCACCGAAAAATGTGGCGAGGCAATTGTTCCCTCAGTACAGTCTACCCGCACGCCTCGGTCATAAGGACTCCTTTACTTTACATAATTAGCAGATTTTCTTCAGTGTGTCAAAGCTTGACTAATCCACAAGATAATATCAGCGTATTTAAATCTTAATTTTATCAAATCCAACTTGATTAGGTAAATGAGGTTTGTTTCCGCTTCCTTTCATCCAAACTCTGATGATAAAGGCTCCGATAAGATGGTATCATAAATTGTTTTCCTACAGAGAATATGCCTCTAAGAAAAAGTATATGAACTAAAGAAGGGGGAAACAGATTTATACTTTAAAAGAAATTTTCAGAAATTAGCATTCAAGATAAAAAGATGAGGAGATGGATTTTATCTTCCTAATTTTGGAATTTGGTTCTATCAGTCCAATTTGAAAGTTCTTTCGAGATTTAGGCATTTCCAGTTAAAACAAATGTTAGATAAATATTTTCTAAATGTTTTATTTCACACTATTTTAGCCATAAGGGTTTATAGCAGATATAGCAACATCTATCAGTTTCTTAAAAGAAAAAATATGAAGATTATCTACTTCTTCACTTGCTCTTATATCGCCTTAAATTATAAAATCATGAAGTCAATAAATAGAGACCAGAAAGAAATAAGCCAATTACAGGGCAAGAATCCTTGGTCTGAAAATTCAAACTCCAAAATGCTCTCACATCCTAAGGCTTTTGAGCACCAACACTACACTAAAAGAACTTATCATTGAAGCATTTTGTGTTTCAGATTTTATGATTAGAAATGCTGAACCGGTATAGTACAAATATCCCAAAATCTGAAATATATCTAAAATCCAAAACCCATCAGATCAATAACATTTTGGATAATAGATTCTCAAACTATAATAGTAATCTGAAGGCCAAAAATTCACCTGAGTAGTCACAGCTAAGCTATATTCAAATTTTAACAGCTCTCACTGAAAACTATTATAGACCTATATCTTTGAAGCCTGATAAACCCCCTCACCAGTTAGCACTCACTTATTATCATACATAGAGAATGAGCAATACTTGTTTAATGACACAGAAGAAAGATACACTTTAAATTGGTACTTGTTAAAATTAAATACTTATATCTGCCCCCATTTCCTATTTTGAAGCTCTAACCCCCATTGGATAGTGTTAGGAGTTGGGGTCTTAGGTTTAGATATGGCCATAAAGGTGAGCCCCCCTATGATAGGATTAATGCCCTAATAAAATGAGAAAGAGCCACTAGAACTTCACCTCTCCTCTCCGCACTGTGAGGATACGGCTGGAAGACAGCCACCCACAAGTCAAGAAGAAGGCTCTCACCATCCTCACTTATAAGGTAAATATGTTTGTAATTTCCCTTTACAACATTATTTTCTCCAATTTCAATATCAGGTGTATCCAGATCAAGTAGAATGATTTTGAAATATTTCTTCTTTTACTATTGTCTATAATATTTGGCATGATCTATTTTTTGAAACTCTCTTTTACTTTAATTTATATAACATTAGTTGTCTACTTTTTGAGACTTTGGGAAAAAAAATAAGAAGTTAACTGATAACTTCATACTGAGCCTCAGAGTCAAAGCATTCTACAATAGACATATGTTTATTTGACAATGTGAACGTTACTTTCTTGGCATTACTATTACTAATATCGCTTAATATTTTGATGCAGTAATCATCTGTTTTCTTTTCTGAATGTATTTAAATGTATTTATCTTCATTCATTCTTTATGTGGTTTTTGTTTCTAGTCCTTATCGTAAACATTATTATTGTTATTAAATTTTAAGGCTTTTAAATTCTGTGAAGGCAAAAAGTGGAAACCTAATAAACACATGTATATATAAAAATAAAAAAATAAAAGAAGGCTCTCGCCAAGGTAGCAACAGTGCTACCTTGATCTTGGACTTTGCAGCCTTCAGAATTGGGAGAAATAATCACCTATTGTTTAAGTCACCCAGTCTATGGTATTTTGTTATAACAGCCTAAGTAGTTTAAGTACTTCTCTCAAAAGGAAGGAAGGAAGGGACGGAAGGAGGGAGGGAAAGCATACTGACAAATTAATCCCAACACTCAGGAGGGCTGAGGTTGGGAGGACTGCTTGTGCTCAGGAGTTCAAGACCAGCCTTAGCAAGAGTGAGACCCCATCTCTATTAAAAACAGGAAAACTAACCAGCCTTTCTGGCAGGTGCCAGAATAACTAAGCCCAGGAATTTGAGGTTGCTGTGAGCTGAGACACCACAGCACTCTACCCAGGGTGACAGAGTAAGCCTCTGTCTCAGGAAAAAAAAAAAATCCTTCCACCTTAATACAAATTATAAATATCAATGATATGTGAAGAAATAGTTACTAATGTTATAAAATCTTGTTGCTGTTAATTTCCACTCCAATTCCCTCAGTTAATAACATTTCCTAGTGCTCCCCATATTTAGGAATTACAGTATAATGCCCAAATATATCATCTGGAGTAATTTAGAGAAGGTTCTTTAGAGTAGCCCAAAACAGTATGTTTTCTACCAGCTGAGAGTCTAAATTTCCACACTAGTTTTATAGTAATTTCCCACCAATAGATTCTGCCTTTCCAAAGATAAAAATATAAAACTGACACCTCTACAATTAAACTTTATAAAATAGAAAAGCTTTACTTCCTTATTAAAGAATTAATAAAACAAATGTCCTTATAATACAATGATTTTTTTTTTCTTTTAGGTAGAAGCCTAGTAATGAGATTGTGACATTAAATGGAAGGTCTATTTTAAGTTCTTTCCATACTTCTTTTCAAAGAGGCTATCTTACTTTGCAGTGTAAAAGGGCTTCCCTCTCTCTGCATCTGCAGCTTTGGGACTTTGTGTTTTGGGCTAGTCTCACTGGGGTTAGATGATGACTCAAGGTGGTTTTGATTTGTGTTTTTCTGATGATTAGGGACAATGAGACTTTTTTAATGTTTGTTAGCCCTTCATCTGTCTTCCTCAAGAGATGGTTCTGTACATGCCTCTTCCCAGTGGTAGATGGGATGGCCTGCTCTTTTTGTGTTGATTAATTTGAGGTCTCTGTATATTCTAGTTATCAACCCTTTGTCAGATTGTAACATGCAAGTATCTTTTTCCAGACTAAAGGTTGTCTATTTGCCTTGATTGTTGTGTACCTTAGCTGTGCAGAAGCTTTTCAGCTTAATTAAGTACAATTTATTTATTTTTGATGTTGTGATTGCCACTGAAGTCTTCATAAAATCTTTCCCCATGTTGACATCCTTAAGAGTTTTCCCCATGCTTTCTTCTAGGATTTTTATCATTTCATATCTTAGATTTAAATCTTTTATCCATCCTGAGTCAATTTTTTTTTTTAGTGATGAAAGGTGCAGGTCCAGTTTCAGTCTTTTACATGTGGCTGTCCAGTTTTCCCTGCAACGTTTATTGAATAGGGATTCTTTTCTCCAGTGTATGCTTTTGTTTGGTTTATAGAAGATTAGATGGTGATAAAAGACTGATTTCATCTCTTGGTGTTCTATTCTGTTCTATATGTCTATGTATCTATTTTTGTATGTCAAAACCGTGCTGTTTTGATCACTATATACATTTGCACTAGATTATTTATTGCAGCTCAATTTACAATTGCCAATATACAGAAACAACCTAAGTGACCATCAACCCAAGAATGGATTGATAAATTGTGGTATATGTATACCATGGGATACTATTCAGCCATAAAAAAGGTGGTTGATTATACACCTTTTGTTTTAACCTGGATGGAGGTGAAATGTATTCTTCTTAATTAAGCATCACAAGAATGGGAAAGCAAGTATCCCATGTACTCGATGCTGATATGAGGCCATGGAGGATCTAAAACACACCCACACAAGACAGAACCTCAATTTAATTCAGTTGGGAGGATGGTGAAAGGGGGAGAGGGGCAGAGGGGGAGGCATCAATGTGCCCCCACTTAATGGGCACAGTGTAAGGTTGTATGACACACCTCCAGGGTGGGGACACAATTACAACAGGGACTCTACCTAACAAAAACAAACACTGTAACCTAATTGTTTGTACCCTCATATTAATCTGGAATAAAATATATACAAAGAATTCATAAAACAAAAATGTAGTATTAAGGAGAGCCAAGAAATTAAACATCCTTTTTGAAAATACTAAATAATTTGAAAAATCTTCACAAAAGTAATTGTGCTTCCCTTAGATTGCTAATTAAACAACTATAATTAGAAATATTTTCTTCTTTAAGAGGTATTAATAATTTATCACAAAATTTCACAAAAACAACTATACTGAAAGGTAAATTTTTAATTTAAGGCAAATATTACCTGGACAATTGATGTTTCTGAAGTGTTTTAACCTTTCATACGCTCCACGACTTGGTCTTACCAAATTCATTTTACTGTGATTAAGTTTATTAAATACTGAATTTCAATGCAAATAAGGGAAGCCCTTATACTTTCCTTAAAATATATTTTCATATGTGCAAAACAGAAGTGAGATATCCTATATTCTGCCTATATTTATTAAAGTAATATTTATTTATTTTTCCTATGTGCATGGTATTGTACCTACCTTTATTTCTTTTAACCTATCAGTTAAGACACATTCAAAATTCACTCTGTGTCTACCTCAAAATGCTATGGATAAACTGTTAAGCTAAACCTTCAAAGTAACAGTGGAAGACAGTGTAGTTCTCAAGTGAATCTTCAAGTGCTACCAAGTGTCACGCTATGCACTCACTAGATTCCAAGGGGCAGACAAGGAGCTGAAGACTTGGCCTGCATTCAAAAGTATTAATAATACCCACAGCAAAAGGAAAAATCTCAGGCATCCACTGCACTGTGTGGGTTCCCCATAGACTGACGTTTTCAGAGCTATAATAAACATGTAAATGAACCAATAAGAAAAGACGGCTTTCATTTTGAAAAGTAGTCATTTCACCTGTGTAAACATACCATCCGTGTGCATTTGTTTACATACATGTCTTTGATGTGTAGTATTATAATATGCCTTGTTTTCAAGAGGTAATGTGGTAATTTAATTGAATCACTAATTTTCTATTTCATTTAATAATTACTTTGAGGATTTACTATGTGAGAGGAATGAAATGCCATCTCCTTAACTTTTATATATTTTATGTTTAAGACATGTGAATATACTAGAAAATGAATCCATACCTAAGGCTGAATTAGTGTTCTACTCAATAGAGAATAGGATCCAAAATATTGTTTATATCAGAGATTCTTTAAAGCTTCTTGCATTGACACACTGTTACCAACTCTGGTAGAAAATCTTTGTTATGTTTTCTGCTTACAAATATAATCCCTATTTGTTTTCCCTATTCTTCTCAATGTATTTCTTAAATATCTTAGGCTGCACTAAAACACATTCACTTTAAGTGCAAAGTTATAAAAATTATATTACTGCAGACATTATGAAACTGAAAACATCTGGTAAGGTTTCAGAAAAGGTGAGCTGAGCATGTCATACATTTATGCCTTTCCTTAACACACAAATAGATCATTGTAATATGTATTTTCTTGATGGCCTTCAGGCCTAAATCCAAATTTTGGAAATATTATATATACTATTCAGCCAAAAACAAGAAGTCAATTGTGTCTTCTCAATGTATTAATGCATTAATGTATTTCTTAAAACTCTCTTAGGAAGTAAATTGAAGATTGTCCAAGTTAATTTTCCATTTAAGAAACTAATGTTTGGTATATAAGAAATCACATGTTATGGTCAGCCCATCGTTATGCTCAGGAATAGCCTCTATAAAGAAATTAAACTGAAATCTTAGAAGGAACTTTAAGTTTTTTTCTACAGGTTTCATGCATTAAATTATTTGAGACCATAATTAACTTATTTGGCCAGGTCTTATATGTACATCTTCAGATGTACTCATGATGTCTTTTAATTAGGAAAGAAGGGGAGCTGATCAGATTTTCCTCATCAATAAATAAAAAGTATGAAGCATAGCCACACAGGGGGTCTTTACCTTTTCAGACAGAGTTTATGCACGTTTGCTTCAACCATATCCTCTTATAGAAGTTCCTTTCTGTACCCTCCTCAAAGAAATAGCCTCTATGTCTAAAGTCCTGCTGTAGGCTTCCTGGCCAACTCTCCTTCACGTGTTATAAAGGGCATGGCGTGGTAACACACAGAAATTCCTCCTTCACGGCACGCAGCTAACTTATTATTTGCTCAGTAGTCCTCTTTGCAGGCAGATAAAGAGCACTATGAGGACTGGGGTCCTATTCTCAGTATATGGCATGAGGCCTGGGCTAATAAATACTCACTGAAAGAAGGGATGAAAAAATCTGCCCATAGTGTTTTTTTGTTTGTTTTTAGGAACTTTTTGGTTTCTACAAGCTTGAAGATTTTATTCTAGGCTCAGACTTCTAGATAAAATATTTTTTAAAGATTATAAAAATGAATTACAGAATTAGTCACATTGGTCTCCAATTCACGGCAACAGTTGTTATGCCATTAGTCAAAAAGTATCTTTAAAGCCTTAACAAAGTTCACCACCAAAATACTCTTAATAGCCTTGATTAAGGATTTCAAGGAATTTCAGTGGAAATTGTGGGTCAATACATTATAAGGATACTTATCAAAACACATTATCTTTCCTATGGCAGGTTACATTTCTTCAATTGGATATGCTACACTTTTTATTTTAGAAAGTCTACGCTCAAGAAATTGAATTTAGACTTATTGGTTTGTATTCCACAGCGTTCCTCCTGAAAACCTTCAGGATTACATTTTGATTGCTGCCAATTATCAAACTAAAATCTCTTCATGTTAATAAAATGTATATAAACATTTAGCCAATAATGCCACAATTTCAACTGCCTTAATACTTTTCTTATTTCATCTAGTCTCCTTGATTTCTATATCTAGTTCTTCAGGTAGGAAAGACTATTCTGTTCATTACCTCATATGAGAAACCACATTCGTTGGCAACTCTCACTTGGTATGTCGGCATAAAATAAGAACGGGGAATTCTACATCATGCTTGGTTTCTTACACTGTAAAGGAGAACATCTAACTTTTTCAAGAAATTTATGTAAGGACAACGAAGTGGAAGAAGATGGAGATTGTCAAAACTACACATACTATCACACTAGGACAATGTGGAGACATGAAAACATGTTGCCGGGCTCTCCGTTTGACTGCGTGGTATTTGGGTCTCATGGCATAGCTCTGGATAATACTGTATTGGTGTCATCAGTGTCATCATAAGAGATTAAAAGCAGAACCAGCGAAGTGAATACACGTATTTAGAAATAGCCTTAGAAAAGTCAGAAGCATTTTAAATGTCTATGATCTACACAACTTTGATTCAAAGTTCATACTGAAAAACATCTAAGGCGCAAATGTGTGGAAGGGCGGTGATGCCACTTCAGGGAAGGCAAATAGGATGGTTTGGAGCCTTAAACGGAAACATGCAGTTTTAAAGAAGTCTACGGTGATAATGCCCCATTGAAATGTATCCTAGACTTACAAACTTCCAATGTGACTAAACGTCAGAATTCTAATTGCTCAATGAGATAATAAATCATCTGTGCTTAACATTTGCTGTATGTTTGTGAATTATCACAAAAGCCTTCCTGCATTAAGACATATGAAAAAAAGTTGTTTTGCAAAGTCATCTGAAACAAAAATTAACAATTTGTCTTAAGCTATTTAGACACTACCAACCAACTTTCACCAGGTGTGTTGCAGCTAGGTGTATCGCGGAAACCTTCTATCGTGGGAAGGAAAGCTCTTGGGAAGTTCATCGATTGTCGGCCATTCTACATGGTTTTTAAATGTGCATTTTAAATTGCACATGAACTTTATGGGCACCCTGTATATTACAAAAGACTAGCAAACTCTATTCAGAAAACAATCAGTCTTTGCTTTGTATTAATTTTGTTAGGAGATGAATTACCAAATTAGATAATAATGGGATCCCAACTTAAAACATTAAAAAGAATGACCTAATGCAAATGAAAATATATAATGTAAAATTGTCAAAACTAACCCCTTATGTCATTTCAATGGAAGTATCTGCCAGTCATTGTTAACAGCATGACCATTACCTTAAAAATCATAGAGAGCAAAGGCTTTAAAAATTTTCGATACTTAGTATGAAGAATTCTGAAGTTGATGTTTTTTCCAAGATACCAAAATAATTATCACGTGTGTAAGAGGATAATAGTTTAAAAAATCAAAAGTAATCTATGTAAATAAGTAAGAGTACAGCTGGCAACATAACTACATCCTTGACACAAAACTGCATACGGTTTAGTATGAAGACGGCAAATAGAAGCGCAGTGTAACCATGAGCAAAGTCAGAATGATCGGAATACAAAGCAGTCGTGGATTGGAAACACATTGCAGTCATCGCACCCTGCACAAAGCAGTGCCTGGTAAGTCAGCTGCTATCTTTGTAAAAATGACAGCAGAGGGTACACAAAGCTGACAGTGACTATTTGAATCACAGAAAAAAGTCATGTCATCTCTGAGATGAAGGGAGAAAAACCATGTGTAGAGGAGTTTATTTAGTAATGTCAAGAGTTGGTAACCACTGGCAAAATTACAGACATCTTTAGTGAGAAAAAGACATACAGATCATTTCAGTTCATACCAGAAATAGAACAGCAACCAAGGATGACATGCATGGGTCTTATTTTTATCTACACACAGAATGTCTGCACCATACAGCTTCTGGCTCATTTTATACACACACACACACATATACATGAAAATGATCAAATACTAATTGACAGCTACACAGCATAATCAAAGTAACAATTACCGTCCTACATATGTATCTATTTTTTAAATTCTTTAACTAAAGTCTGTACATTTGATGATGTCTCTTATAAGCTTTTAAATTGTGTGTTCAAATTTAAGAAAGATACACCACCCAAGAACCCTTAATTAAGGGTTAGGTAGGGATAGACGCTTACTTGACCCTGTGATTTAAGATACTGAACTAAAGCTGTAGGAAAGTTTTCCTACGGTCAACTTTTGGTCCATGAGTCTTTTTTTTGCCTTCAAAATTACCAAGAATGTATTATTAAAACCTAAATAACAATTTGGAATTTTGCATTTATTCATGCAAGATTAAGCTTTTAAAAAGGACAAATTCTAAAATAAAATCTTATTATTATTAATTGACCATAATTATTGTCAATCGTGATTTAATACAAACTGTTTTTTCCTCATGTGTATGATGCTTAGCTTCATCCTCAACTTCATTTTGGTTTCTGAGTCTCCTTGAGATGAACGTAGACCTAGTATACATCAGGTCATTCTATAATCAAATGTGTACTTAGCTATTAGGATCAAAGAGACGATCTTTGTTTTACTTGCAAGCTTGTAGGCAAGTTAATCGCTGAACAAGTATGTACTGAATGCTGCCTATTCTGTGCCTGGACCCTACAATGATGCCGCCCCCTGCTGTGTGGGAGTCTGTGTAACGGGAGAAAGTCTGTGCGGTTCCTACTGATTCCCCTTTCAGACCTTCCTGCTGCTGCTCACCCACATATATTCAAAAGTAATGGGTCGAGTCCATCTACGCACATAAAAGCCCACTTACTTTTTCTACCAAATAGAAGAATAACTTTTCAAGGCTATATAAAAAAAGAGAGCACTGCCATTTTCCAAACAAATATTTTCACAGGTAAGGAGTACGTAGTATGTATACTCAGACTTTGCCAAGTCGGTTTGGCTCGAAAGCAAGGAGTTGCCCTCTAATAATACCTGTAGCTCACTTAACAGTTATCACATATTACTAGGTCACTTTAAATTAGCTTCGTAGGGTTTTTTTTTTTTTTTTTTTAGTATGGAAGAGTTATTCTTATGAAAAGGAATAGTTGGGAAATTCAAAATATACAAATGTACAAATACTTAGTTTGTTCCTAACCATGAACAAAGAAAAAGCCTTTTATGTATCTTCAGAATGAAAAGTATAAATAGATAATTCATCAGTTTGTTAATTGCTTTATTCTACTGGCGACTGTGACCATGTTCATTAGAAACATACAGAAAAACAGTGGGGTAGAGGACATCTAATGTCAACTATGCATCCACAAGAAAAAATATCGTTCAGAAATATAAATACAGCTACTCAGGGCCAGACTGATCTTTTACGAATGACATTTTATACATGCCAGCAGATTCTCTTAAACTTTCTTGAAATGTTATTATAAAATAATTAGCTGTAATACTAAGTTCAAGAATGTTATTTAGTATCATAGCTCTACTTCATGAAATCTTTTAAAGTTAAAAAAAGTTTTCAATAAACTAGTTTTAGTTTGATGCTAATATTTGCTCAGAGTAAAAAATGATGTAGAACAACAACATATACACGATACATAGATTATCATATCTTATACATCCTTGTATAGGTATCCGATAATCAGTATGTTATTATAAAGTAATTTTATACTTCTCCCATAATAAGGCAGTTGTTACTTAAAACAATAACATCAAAAACCTCCACAACATGAAACACATTCATATTTTAATGTAACTGCAATTTACTCATACTCGTCCTAGTAATATATCAAAGTAATATTGATTCAGAGGAAAATATTCTTCAGATCTTAGGTTCTGGACATTGATCACGCCTTCACCTCTCTCTCCCTTTCTTGATTGCATTCTATGTACCTCTATCATTCCACTATGAATAAATTGATCTATCAATGAGTAAACACTTTTTAAACTCATTGCCCATATTCCATTCTCTCCTCTCCTAACATGTTCTTGTGAGCTGATATCCATCACTTTAAGCCATAATTTGGGGGAACAGCAAAGTTTACGTTTTCCTCATTTCTTTGACCCTGTCTACTAAATGCTTTAATAATCCAATTCCTGACATACAGGGTAAGTTACCTAATCATGTGAATTATTAGCCTCTCGATTCAATTGTTTTCATAAAGATTTCTTCTAAATCAATGTCCACAATATTCAACCATTTGCCTTCAGAAATGTCTTTTGATGTTAAAAATTAGAATCTGAAAGTTTTTATCCTCTTTTTCGTTTGTACAATATCTGAACTTCCTTACAAATTATTTTAAACCCTAAGAACTTTGGAAATCCACATATGCCATTGTTCTCCTTTTTTAAGTTAGAAGGTGATATCATTCTTCATAGGAGGTTTGAAACAAACCTCAAAATGCAATTCTGGATAGTTTTAGTTACTTCTTAAATGCAGTTGACTTCCAAATGTATCCGAAAATAACTATTAGGAAGTCTATGGTAATAACTTGTACAAATTATCCCTTTTTATAGTACATTTTCTTCTAAATGTGCATTTTAATGTGTCTTAGTAATCTCTCATGGCTGAAATACAGAAACTATTTCAATTAAAAAGTCTTTGAGAAAATCTCAGTCTCTCTCTCTCTCTTTCCACTCTGGCTTTCCCTGTTCACACATACACACACACACACATATGCACACACGTGCATATCAATATTAATCTTGAATATCAAAGCCCCTCAAAGCTCCGGCGTGTTTGTGTGTAACATCACTGATCTAGAAAGCATGTACTGAACTTCTTCTGTAATAATAATCATGAGTTTATACTACCTTTCCACACATTCACTCCCTTGAAGAAAACTCTGTATTTTAAAAATAACCACGGCAGATAGTCCTGAGTGAAGTCCAGGCTCACACAGTGAAGCTACAGTCTAAGGAGCCCACCCACAAAGTGAAGCTGGCAGGGAGGACTCGGCATTGCCCACGACTGCTGACAGACACCAACCGATGTAATGTAAATAAATGTTACACACTTGTATTTGCACCGAGGATATTTTTCTGATAAAATATGTACTTCTGGTGATCCGAGATGCTGGAAAGGTGTAAAAATGCCTTTTGCACTTGTCTGCATTACTTAGCAGTATCTTCCTGTAATAGATACCTGTTTCACACGATTTTAGTGGGGAATCAATTTGTCATTTGATTCCATTTTCTCATGTAATAGACCAACCCAACCCAGAATGCATTATTGATATGGAAATGAGTGTAATTAGCAGCGTAAATGATCTGTTATTTATGATACGAGTCAGAGCAGTAAATCACCATTGGTTCACTATCATTACTATGCAAATAGAAGGAGGCAGTTAATGGTCCATGTGTTAAAAACAGGCCACTTGCTTGCTTATTTGCAAATGAAAGGCAAGGGTGAAAGTTGAAGGTAGAGATGAAAGTTTACCATATTGTCAGTCCCGGTACTTGGACTGAAGAAAACCAAGATACACAAATAATCATGCTGGTTGTGAAGGAATGTCCTTTTTCTACTGCACATTCTGCCTTGAACCTATTCATACGGCACCTTCAAACTCATCTTGCGGTTTCTCTAGTTTGCACAATAGGAACTGGAAATAATTGTGAGGGTGCATGCAAGTGTTTCACAAGGTAAGAGAAACTTTTTATGTTATCTGGGAAAAACACCATAAAAATTCCCTATCATGTAAGAAAAGCAACATTGGTCATATAACTCACCTCTTTTTCCTACAAATTATACTCTATTTCCTTGTAAGGGGAGAAACTAGCAACTAGTTGCATACCTAGAGAATAAAAAATATATAAGTGGGCCTTAGTGAAAATTATTCAGGAAACTTAAAAGAAATTGTTCTGCCTTTCCCCGTTGGTACCTTTTTGTTTAATATTCCAGGGAATGCAAGTGACTGGGGGAACTCGAGTGCATTAGCTACAGGCCAGTGTTTGCCTAGCGAAACAGCAACAAAGGCAGGAGACATGAAAAGCTGGAGAAAAAGGATTGAGGGCAACTGCAAATTCTGCAAGCTTCACTTGAAGATCTGATCATTTTTTAAATTTATTTGGAAGAGTTCCAGAAATATAGAACTTAAAAAGAACTATGATGTCTTTATGTTGAAAATGTATATAGTAGATAGGACCTAAATCTCACTTAGATAAATTAGCTCCATCTTTGCAACTCTATAAATATAAGTGGAAAAATCACTTATGGAATCTTATTTTTGTTTATTACTTTTTAATCAACATATGGAATCAAGAATGACTTATAAATTGGGCAAGAATTTTATACGAAGAGAATGATAATAATATATTTGAATATTGGGATACACTTTCTCCTATACTGAATTTTTTTTTTTAATTATATAAACAGAGTGGTCGGACCTGCTGTAGCCAGAATATTATTTCCCACTGCTGAGTCCTTATATCTTGGAGAGTCGAAAAATGAATCCATGGACCAGACAAATTAGTGAAAGACAGATTTTACAGTCAGAGGCTTTGGCATATAGAAGGGGGGCTCTCAAGTGGGCAGCCTCTCTGGGCCTCTGTCTAGGGGGTTATACACTGCTTTCCCACCCTGTGGGGGGCGCTAAACCTGCCTCTGTGTCGGAACGCAGTCTCCTTCAGGGTTTGTTCTCTGCTCCCGAAGGGGAAGCTTAGATGGGATGCTGGTCAGACTGGCTTTTGGATCTGGTGAGCCCAGAGAACATGGTTGAGCCTGCTTTCATTTTCACCTGATAAACAAGGGTCTCTGTCCAACCCTGAGATGGGGGTGGAACTGTATCACTATGTCTTTTTTTTTTTTGGCCGTTTTTGGCGGGCCGGGCTTGAACACACTATATGGGTCCAGTGCCCTACTCATTTGAGCCAGAGGCACCGTCCAGTTTTTTTGCAGTTTTTGGCCGGGGCTGGGTTTGAACCTGCCACCTCCAGTATATGGGGCCGGCACTCTACTCCTTTAAGCCACAGGCGCCGCCCTGTATCACTATGTCTTAGTTGACCCTTGTCAGGTCATCACCTTACATTTTATAAACACTATATTTTTCTTCAATTCCAAAGAGATAGCAAGCACCATCTGGTTCCCTTGTGTTCACTGAAAATTCACTGACGAATCAACTCACAAAGTGGCAGGTTAATTGGAAAAAAGCATGCGAAATTATTTAATGAGTATACACAAAAGCCTTTAGAATGAAGAGCCAAGCCACAAGAGGATATATAAGTATATATGCCACCTTGAAGTTACAGAAAGACTGGAGGCTTGGATCCTGGTAAAACAAGTTATAGGAAAGGTAGAAAAGGAATTCTGTTCAGGGGCAATAATTGATTACTAGAGACAATTAAATGGGTTTGAAGAACATATGTTGTTCTGGGGCAAAGTCTGTTGGGCCCATAGAGCAGACAATGATTTGTAACAAAAATCTGTCTAGGTTTGTTGACATATTTTAGCCTGCCTTCCTGCTATAAGGTTCAGTCAATGAAAACGAAGGAAGGGGAATACAGGTAATAGTTTTCGTCTTTGGTAGCCTGGACTTTAGGCAGATAACGGAACTTCAGCCTATGCGTTGGAGAGGCAGAGGATTAAAAGACAGGAGGAAGTGGGGAGCAACTGTTCTCCTTGCTGGGTCTGTCTAGTCTTATGTAGAGAAGGGAAAACTCTCCCACAGGCTGCTGTTCTCTAAGGGCCTTGAATTCAAAAAAGTCATTACACCGGGGAGTCATATATTTTGGAGTGAAATCTGTGCATTCCTCCACTTGCCTCACTGGATGTTCCAAAGAGCTTTCTTCATAAAACTTTAAACCAGGAAGGAAGATTATCTGAGGCAGCTAACATCGTCTAATTCATAGGCTCACAGAGTACAATGGTGGTTGCCAGCTGCTGGGCAGGGTAACAGGGAGAAGGGATTTGCTACTCCATAGACAAGTCAGTAACTAAGAAGAAGGTCCAGAGAGCTGCTGTACAACACTGTACCTAGTGCTAACAATATTGTATTTTACATTAAAAATTTTGTGAAGAGGACACATCTCATTTTCTTACTAAATAAAATGAATTTTAATAAATAAATAAAGATAAAACCGTAAGACCAGTGAGAAGTCAGATGACTAGTTTTGGGGTGCACCTATGCAACAGCATCAAGAACACGGGAGACGGTTGCATATCCCCCAGACCTGGGAAGTGAAGGGAAATCTTCTGGCATAACGGATAGAGGGGTCCAAGTCCACTTCCTGGCAACACTTTAGGAAACGGCCCCCTCAGCGAAGGGGATATTTATGCCCCAGCGTATCAGAGTCCCAGCAACCAGTTGATGAGACATTCCAATTAAAATAATCTAAGGAAGGTTCCTCTGAAAGTTATTCATTTTAAAGGCAAGGGCAAGGAATAGCATGGGAATGAGAGCACCTCCTCGGAGCTGGCATCCCCTCAGGCCCAACAAGACTGAAACAGGGAAAAGAAAAACTATAGACCCACAGCAGCAACTTCCTGTGGAAGGCACAGATGAAGATGGCGCAGAGAGGGAACCAGGGGATTCCTTCTCACTCTTACTTCTTGCTCAGGCTCCCCAAAGAGGCCTTTGGTCAAACTTGAGCCGAACATAGAAAGCACAGGAGTCTGCGGATAATTCTCCCCACGGGTCAGCCTTCTAACGCATGCAACAACCCAGCCAGGGTTTCTGCGGGCACAGGGGAGCTTTCCGTCTGCAAAGGGTTATACTCTACAGGTGTGGATACGTGAGCAAACCACAGAATTTCACAGGACACTTGCCAACATTTATCATCTTTCAATATGCACCATGAGTTGGGTTGGGCACTATACATAAATTATCTTTCTACCCCCTCATACTGTTCTGATATAGGTCATATTATTATTCTCCTTTTACAAAATAAGAAACTGAGGCACAAAGAGGTTAAAAATCTTGGTAAATAAAACATGATGAAATAATGGAAGCTGGATTTAAACCTGTGTGGCTCTGGTTCCAGGGCCTGTTCACTTAATAACCCATATTTGGTGATTAATAACCTAATATTTGACTTAAATATGCTGACAAAATGTTCAATTGTAGAAAGTAATTAAAACAAAATGCAAAAACACTTTAAACTGTTAAATACATTTAAATCAATAGGTTCTTATAATTAATATTTATTGCAGTTTGGCTTCCACTCTGAGGAAAAAAAATGGAATTCATGCATATACGGAAGAATTACACTGCTGCATTAAAATAAAATAAGGAAGGAGAATCACTTAAACAGATCTTATATTCACTGGATAGATCATGTATCATCCACTTTACTAAAATGCAACTGGGAAGATTAAAAAAAGAAAAGAAATCATGCCTATGAAAAAAGCTAGATTTAGGTCTATTATTTATCATTTAGCCTGGATTTAAATTTTTTTTTTGTTCTTATATTAACACTGGCATTTTATACACAGAGTGAGAGGACTTAGATGTTCAAACCCTCCAAATATCATGTTGAAATTTGATGTCTAGTGGGAGTGTCACCCCCAAGAATGGCGAGGGGCCCTCCACCCCTAATGAGTGAGTTCTCCCTTGTTAGTTCACACAAGAGCTAGAGAATTGTTTGAAATAGCCGGTCCCTCATCCTTCTCTTGCCCTCCTCCCTTTCCCCACAGTTGGAAGCTCCCTGAAGCCCTCACCAGAAACAGACGCTGGCACCATCTCCACCTACAGTCCGCAAGAATTGTGAGCCAAATACACCTCTTCTCTTTATAAATTACCCAGTCTCAGGTATTCCCTTACAGCAAAACAAAACCAGCTGACACATAGATACAGGACGCACTTATGTGGGAACCACAGATACAAAACATGTGTAAGTAAAATATAACCAGTAACCACATTACTGAAACCTATACTATGTACACATTAAATATCTTGTTTAAGCAGAAAAACAAATGTTTTTTGAGACAAAGCCTCATTCTGTCACCTAGTCTGGAGTACAGTCACCTGATCATATCATTGTTCACTATAACCTCAAACTCCTGGGTTCCAGCAATCTTCTACCTCAGCACCCTCAGGAGCTGGGACTACAGGTGCATAGACGGCTGATTTTTTAATTTTTTGTAGAGAAAGACTCAACGTGTTGCTCAGGCTGGTCTTGAACTTCTGGCCTTAAGCTATCCTCCTGCCTGCGCCTCCCAAAGTGCTGGGATTACATGTGTGAGCCACCGTGCCAGCTAGAGCTTTTTTTTCTTTTTTTAACATAATGACGCCCTCCCTGCCAGGCCTCTTCCCAGTACGTCAGGCTTCTCCACATCTCTGTTTGGAAGGCAGGCAGCATAATAAGTGTCACAGGTCACACTGAGCTCCTGCTCTCCTGTTTCATATTCTCATCTAAACAGCTCCTCTCACGGGGTCCCCTTCATCTCATCTCAGCAGGTGGCAACTCCATCCTCCAAACTGCTCATATCAAATAAACTTGCATTTACTTTGTATTCTCTTTTCCTTTGAAATTCCCCATCCCATTTCCCAGTAATTCCTGCAGCCTCTTTCTACCTTTAAACTGTACACAGACTCACACTGCCTCTCAGCACAGCCACTGCTACTCGTCTGGATAAAATCCATTTCTCACCTGCATTACTGCACTTGTCCTTGACCTTGTTCAGCGGATTCTCAGCCAAAAATCCAGAGTAGTCCTCACGGAACGTCTGTAAGATGAGGTCACTGCATTTCTCAGCAATCCTCCCTGGCTTCTCTTATGCCTGAGAATAAAGCCCAGTGTCCACTGCAGGCCTTCCTTTCCTATGATTTCTATGACCCTGTCTCTCATAACCCATTTTCTCATCCCATCAAACATACAGTCTTTCTTACTATTTTCCTGAACAGAGTTTTACTGGCCTCCTGCTAAAGTGGTTGAGTGACTGCCCCGGACAACTGGCACTTGTTCCATCCATCTGCCCCATTCTTGCACCGGCTTGTTCACCTCCCTCAGCTCCGTACTCAGGTGTAGGCGTCTCCCTGAGCACCACACGCGAAATTGAGATTTCTCAAAATTTATTGCCCTCTTTCCTAACTGACTCTCTGTAAAACGTATTGTGTAGTATTTCGTATATTTTGTTTATTTATTTTGTCAACCTCTAAGACAATATAAAGTCTATCAGGTCAAGGATTTTTACCTGCTTGGTCTCAGATTATTTTTCAATAATTACAGCATGTGTGGAAATGAATAAAAAGACAGCTAAAAGATAAGCTCTCGCTGTCTTTTTTGTAACCAAGATAAGTCTGTTCCTTAGATTGTTCTTTCTCTGTTATTATCATCTGCAGGGATGCCCTTCACTGAGAGGAGGTAGGGTCAAAGGTGCACAGGCCAGAAAATAGTACTAACATCAAACAAAATACTAATATACTTATCAAGAGAGATAAATAGAATTTTATAATTAACAAATACCATTTTAAATAATAATCTTAAATGGCTTGTACCTCAATGTGTAATCTTAAAAAAAGAACCTGTAACTTTGCATTTCTGTGAAATATATGACTGGTTGAAATCCGTTTTTCAGTTTCTTTTAATATGATTAAATAGTAAGTAATCAATATTATGCTGCTGTACAACTTTTGCAGCCAAGGGTGAATCATAGTCTAGCTCTAAAAATTTAAAGGGCTCTCTCTATATACTATATAACGCTATTGGTGATACACCCTGCTAAGTGTTAAATAACTCAACTTCTGTACATATAAACTTAAATTTTCTAATTTAAAGGCAAAATTAGACTTCAACATATCTAAATGTCACCGAGAGCAGTAATTAGCCGTTATATTAGCTCACTGTGAATTAGTTGATAAGGATCAAATTAGATTTTTAAATCTTCATTGCAAATTATCGAGCTCTATTTTCAAGAAACACATTTTACATCGTTAAGAACCCATGGAAGTTGTGGAGGGCAACAATTTTTTTAAAGAATGACCTCTGAGAGACCTACTTAAGTTTGCCTATTCACTGATGAATGCTCATGTAATTAACTTGCTTCATCTCTTTTCTGGATCGTTCAGATGGTTAGTGAGAAGGATGACAGCAGCTACAAACTTGGTATTACACCGCTGTCCTCATGGTACAGAGTTTTGATTATTTATTTATAGACATAGAAATAGAAAATGTATTTATCACATATAAATCAAGTACTACAGTATGAAAGTTATGTAAAGCATTCTTAAAGCATAATATTTTAAAACTTTACACTGCATTTAGTTAAATGCTTCCCTTGTAGACAGAGTAGCCTTTCTAAGATAATTAATACTGGCGGGGTGTGATGGCTCGTGCCAATAATCCTAGCACTTTGGGAGGCTGAGGCAGTTGGATCACCTGAGCTCAGGAGTTCAAGACCAGCCAGAGCAAGTGCAAGATCCCATCTCTTAAAATACAGCCAGGCATTGGGACGGGCACCTGTAGTCCCAGCTACTAGGGAGGCTGAGACAAGAGAATAGCTTGAGCCCAAGAGGTTGAGGTTGTTGTGAGCTATGATGCCACAGATCTGTATGGAGGGCAACAAAGTGAGACTCTGTCTCAAAAAAAGAATAAATAAGGTGGTGCCTGTGGCCCAGTTGGTAAGGTGACAGCCCCATATACCGAGGGTGGCGGGTTCAAACCCAGCCCCCGCCAAACTGCAATGAAAAAATAGCCGGGCCTTGTAGCGGGCGTCTGTGGTCCCAGCTGCTTGGGAGGCTGTGGCAAGAGAATCGCCTAAGCCCAGGAATTGGAGGTTGCTGTGAGCTGTGATGCCACAGCACTCTACTGAGGGCAATAAAGTGAGACTCTGTCTCTACCAAAAATAAATAAATAAATAAAAATTGTCAAATTACAAAAGGTGGCAAATGGTATCTCCTTGATACAACTTTTACATCTTACTTATTCCTCACTTACATACCAGGTTCTCAACAAGAAGGACTGATCCAAGAAAAAAAAAAAATACATCTTTCACAAAAGTCCTTTCTTGGAAGAGTTTTGATCCATTTACAGATGATGGTAATAAAAAACACATATATTCTCAAATGTTAGGAAATGCCATCTGTTACATCTCGATTGTATAGTAAGTCAATAGAAAGACATGAGAATACTCCATATAGCAAATCAAAGACTTTACACTCTCTGCCCTTGGAGATGATGAATGGATTCTGTGGGTGGCAGCGTGCATCCTAACTCCAAATCCGTGCTTACCCATGGTTCTCTCATGCACTCTGGTGGAGTCATTACATGAAGAGGGATGCCCGAGAGAGGCTTCAAACTCAAGAATTCTTTTTCTCTGTTCAGCTGTTAAACTACCTCTCTGGAAACCAATAATTCACAAAGTGAAATTAGGCAAGGTGACTCAATTATATGAGTTTATGTTCCAATTCCTGTACAGCCTTCGAAAAGGCATGTTAAAAACCCTTTTACTTCTGAGGAGATGGCAAGAAAATAACCAATTCACAGTGGAATTTCATAGTGCGGATTCATATCCATGTAATTTGAATTGTGCCTTTTGAAGTCCTGGAGTCCACTGACAGTTAAAGTAAAGTAGTTACAGTGAATTCTGAAACCTCATGAGTGCCTGAATAGAAATGTGACTTCACATGACAGGCTACTGTTTGAATTATAAAGCAATGCTAGAGAGGCAGAGATACAGTCAAATGAAAACCTTTTTTCCCTCAAGTACCTAGATGATGCTTAGGGGAACTACAAGAGTTCCTACATACCTTAGGAAATTGGGGATTGAGGAAAAGTCCTAAAATTCATATTTTGCCTGTATTTGGAGCATGGAAAGGTTTAAGAAGAAAAAGATTCTTCTAACACAGAATTCTGGGGCCTGTCACAAGCATAGAGGGAGTGTGGAAAAAAATAACTTCACTTTCTCTTTTTGAACTATAACTTAGAATCCGTGGAGTCAAGTGGTATTTCCCATATATACACACATAGACACATTCACCTCAGTAAATTTAAAATTCTCAAAGGGAATCCTGACTGTATCGTGGCAGGGCTAGTTATAAGAATGAAGCCATGATCCATTTTCATGTAATGTGCCAGCAGAAGCTTATGATACGGAATCAGAACACCAATTTCACCTCGTTCTCTGGTGTAAGCCTTCTCATTACAACCTAGAGAAGCTATGACAAATATAAACAGCTCTGCCAACCTGCTCACTGGATAAAACAGGTAAAATACCAATCATTTCAGTACTCAAGATTTTCTTTGATCAGTTTCAGAAAAAAACTTTCAAGAAAAACTAACGACTGAAAGCCCCGATTTCTCTGATCTAACACTGAAGTCAAACCTGTGTTCTACTTAAAGGAGGATTTATCGAATAACTGCAACGCCTTTCTACTCACCCATTCATATTTCGTGTAGGAAAGAAACGATGTCATTTGTAGGTCTCACAACTATGGGTATTGAAAAGAAGATTTGCAATCAAGATCTGACCAGAGGAAAGTATATAAAAATGATGTTGGTTTTCTCCTGGTACCTCCCGTTCTCAGTGCCCATCTTTTACCAAACCACATAATCTCCAGCAGACACCTTCACTAGGCTGATTACCACAGACCCTGGTCTCCAGATATTTTCTTCTCTAGCTAAGGGAACATCAGAGAATCTGCCTTCCATCTCTGAGTAGACTCTAAGACTTACTGTCGAATTTCAGATACCATAACAATTCTAGGTAACACTTACGGAGAGAGGAAAAAAATTGCGACGTGAACACCTGCTTCTTTTGAATAACTAATGTTGCCTTTCCCTGGAATTTTACGTTGCTATTATCAAAAGATCCCCTCTGTCAAACCTAAAAAACTAACATAAATTCTTACTATTTTTTCTATCAGACAATAATGAAATAAATAAATTATATATCTATAGGAAATCTACATTTGCAGGAATAAAATTATGCATACAGCTAATAATTAAAGCTAACATTTATTGCGCACAGACTAAATTCCAGGCTTTACATGAAATATTATCCTTATATTTCCTGATTTACTCAGATTGCTCTGAAATAAATGTTAATGTTATTTAGATAAGAAAATGTCTTGATTTTTGACTTGTTCATCCTCCGTATTTCTCTACCTTCTATCGTTTAACCTATATCTCACTATGCTCTCCTTCCAATCCCAACCCTGGTAACTGGAGTTTTATTTTTTATCTCTATATATTTGACCTTTTCTTAGATTCCACATACAAGTGAGATCATGCAATATTTTTCCTTCTAGATTTGGCTTATTTCACTTAGTATAATGTTCTCCTGATCCATTCATATTATGGCAAATGGCAGGATCCCCTT
>CAUYRH010085990.1:0-10196 GCA_963574655.1 Perodicticus potto
CTTCTACAAGCTTAGATTAGTTGGCTTACTGTTTGGCAAAAGAGCAGACCTAGCTGAATACCCACAATAGTAACATTTTCTTCCAAAATACACTGGGACAGGCTCGGCGCCTGTGGCTCAACAGGCTAAGGCAACAGCCATGTAGACCGAGCTGGCGGGTTCAAATCCAGCCTGGGCCCACCAAACAACAACGACAGCTGCAACCAAAAATGGCCGGGCGTTGTGGCGGGCGCCTGTAGTCCCAGCTACTTGGGAGGTGGAGGCAGGAGACTCGCTTGAGCCCAGGAATTGGAGGTTGCTGTGAGCTGTGATGCCACAGCACTCGACCCAGGGTGACAGCTTGAGGCTCTGTCTCAAAAACAAACAAACAAACAAACAAAAACTGTCTTCTTCCATACCCATTCCATACTTCCTGTCCTCCCAGCCAGACCTTGGTATTCTTTGCCTAGTAGATAATCCAAACTTTCATTCCGGAAGGTTCTGAGTCCTCACAGGTCCTTTTGGTTGGATGCTGTTGTTTGTCATTAACTTCATTTGTTCATCTTTTTATTTTTTTTTTGCAGTTTTTGGCTGGGGATGGGTTGGAACCTACCACCTCCAGCATAATGGGCCAGCGCCCTACTCCTTGAGCCACAGGCGCCGCCCTGTTCATTTTTGAGGTAAGATCTCACTCTGTCACCCAGGATAGAGTACTATGGCATCATCATAACTCACTGCAGCCTCCAACTCTAGGGCTCAAACAATCCTCCTGCCTCAGCCTCCCAGGTAGCAGGGATTATAGGCATGTGCCATGTGCCCAGCCTACTATCAACTGTTCGGATGTAGACATAATTTAAACACCCCAAAGAGTCCCATGGGTTTCGGATATCATCCCCTTCAGCCCCCGGTGCAGCAGCAACTCGGTCATCCCTAATGACAGGTTCACGCAGTCAGTACAGTCACAACCTTATCTGTGTTGATTCAGTACCTTGAGGAGCTTGAATGGTCAGACCTCCGCTTCCAGTTTGGTGAGATCACCGAGCTGCCGATCGGAAGCTCTTCTTGGAAGCCAAGAGATTCAAAGCAGAGGAGCGCTAAGGTGCAGGATGGGGGTGCACATGCTCGGGGGCGTGAGGTGTCACGGTGACAGGAGCTGCCCACGCCCACCTCTCGCTCCCCAGACCATGCATTCTGGCCACGGGACCTCCATATGGTGACCATATGGCACTTGCTGATTCAAATCCCCAACTCCATCTGGAAGGTGGAGCTCCCGCCTTTGGGGGGCATCTGCCTGATAGCATCAGATCTGAATCTTCAGGGGGCAGGTCCCTGGCTCTAACTGGCTGACTGCTTCTGGGTCCCTGGGATGTGTAGTTAGTGACATCAATGTGCTTGATCTCACTGCTGTGAAGTTGCAGGTCTTCATCTGAAGCGACGCTGTGCAGAATGCCATCACGGCGAATCAGGCCTTCTCCAAGTCTGTGATGGCAGCTTTTGGCAGAAGCATGGCAGGCATAGACAGCAGATGGGAACCCGGGGTTCATCTGTTCTGGTGAGGAAGAATAGTTTTCCCTCCCTAAGGGGAGGGGTGAAGGGTAGTCAGTTTGCACCGGGAATGCATCAAAGAGGAGGCTCCACGGAGGTGTCGCTGTCAGAAGGTGACTCAGGCACAGCAGTGGTGGCCTCCAGGCTGGCCTTGGTGCCAGGAAATGTGGTGGTTTTGTGCTCGTCCATAGCCTGTGGCTGGACCATGGCCCACTGAGTAAACGTGAGGATGGCTGGCGGGAGTGTGGACCAGATTGTCCACCTGAGTTCTAAGAGCCTTCTCTGCACAGGGAACCTCTGGGGTACATAAACGTGCCACCGAAGCGCCTCTCTGCTCTTTATACACTCTGAGAGACCCATCCACACTCATCTTCTTCCTGTGTTCCTCGTACAGACATATGTGGCCACGCCTTCTTGTCTTTGAATCCTTTCTTTCCAAGGTGCTCACCATCCAGCGTAGATTAGGCCTTCTCAACAGCGGTGCTGTTGCTATTTGGTGCCAGATAATTCTTTTCTCTAGAGGACTGTCCCGTGTGCACTGTAAGACGTCAGCAGCATCACCGGCTGACTGTGATGGTTAATGTGTCAACTTGCCTGGGACAAGGGATACCCAGATAGCTGGTAAACCATTATTTCTGTCTGAACAATGCTTCCAGAAGAGATTAGCCCTGGAAACTGGAGACTGAATGAAGAGCTGGCCTCACCAGTGTGGGTGGGCACCATCAAGGACCTGAGCAGGGGTAAGGCAAGTGTGAATGCACTCTCTCTGCGTGGGGTCAGCTGCCCATCCGCCCCTGACCTCCTCCGAGTTCTGAGGCCTTTGCACCCAGATCAGGAATTACACTGTTGGCTCCCTTAGTTCTTTGGGCTTTGGGTTTGGACCAGAACCATGCCACCGGCTGTCCTGGGCCTTGTGGGCAGATGGTGAGACATCTCAGCCTCCATAATCACATGAACTCAGTGATCCCACATAATTAAGCCCCTTCTATGTGTCCACGCACAGAGGGCGCCAATAAGCATACACACATTTTAAGGAAGAAAAAAATGAATCAAAATAATAATGCTCAATACATATGAATGACAAAAGATGAGTACAAATCACTGTAACAGAAGTCAAACATGACTTGAGTCTTACAAATGTACAGACACGTTTAAGGGTAAACCCGCCGTATATCCTGTTATGTTTCTCAGGAGAACCCTGGTTAATACACTGGCCTCTACCCACTAGATGCCTGTCGCACTCCCCACCTAGCTGGGACAAACAGAAATGTCTCCAGATATGGCCAGATGTCCATGGGGGATGCACGTGGGTCATCCACTGTTGGAAAGCCCTGCTGTGGGTCCATTCTTCTGGACTTCTGTTTCAGGCCAGAGAAGCAGCAGCCATGTGCTCTGCTCAAGCTTCATCCACTGGACAGTCTTCCTTACCCATCATCTCTCAAGGACATTCAGTGCACAGTGGCCTTGTCAAGCTTCTGTCTCAGCTGGTTCCAGCATATCCCAGAGAACCATGTGAAGGCAGCTGTCCTGGGCCATCTGGTTGTGGGCAACTTCCCATGAGCCGCAGACGTAGCCCGAGGGAGAGGAGCAGACAGGAGCAGGAGGAGCCATCACAGGGTCTGTGCCACCTGCTCACACAATGACATGTGCCTTCTGAGTGGTCCCCAGCCCAGGCTCTCAGACCCTCTCCACCTAGTGACAGGCTGCAGCTACATACGCCCACCCTACAGAGGGGTGACGGCCAGCTCAGGACTGCAGAGTTGATGTCCCCTGGCCATCTGTCCAAGTCCTACCAGAATGCCAGAGTTTGCCAGGAGCTGTTTCTTAGAAGTAAGAACAGTGACACGTAGAAGGCTTGGCTTTGTTCCTGCCCCTGTTGAGGCTCTCTGCCACATTGCTGTTGGCCAGAAATGCTTGGGCAGCATTGGAACTGTTAGGTGATGAGCGCAGAGGTCTCCAGCCTGGAAGGCTCTTTAGTAGACGCATTGGGATGGCGCACTCAAATAGGGTGCCTTCAAAATGCAGAACCTCAGCAAGTAGCATGCCTCATTTGGGGGTTTAACAACTTCTCTTTCACTTTGTTGGGATGTCTTGAAATGCTCCCTACATTCCAAGAAACCTCACCAAGGTGGGGGGTCCTGAATATTTATGGTGTTAGTCTCACGCTTTTGTGTCCTCATGAGGCTCCAGACGTGCTGGCGCCCCCATGGTTTGATCCAGTGTGGTTCTCTATGGCATCTCTGCAGACATCAAGAAAACCGGCGTATCCCTGTCACAGAATGGGCAGGTGCGCCGTGTGCATGCCCAGACACCAGCAAACTGTTTCTGCTGGTCCTTGCAAATTGGCAAAAAGATCAAGGGCCAATTCTCAGTTGCCTGGGGCTGTGTCGGTGGCTCCAGAAAGGAAGCTTTCTCTAGAACATGTGTTTCACGAGGGATCACCCGTTGGTTATGTTTGCTACAATCTGCAGGTTTCCCCATCTGTCTTCTGTAGGGGTCACACAGGTCAGGACACAGGGACACAATAGGATCTTCCACCCTTGGTAGCGACACTAATCTCTGCCATTGACCTAAGATTCTGAATGAATTACCTGTGATTTACTATCATGGTAAGGAGGGGCAATCCCAAAACTTTCACTTTCCTTCCACTTCCTACCAAAATATTAATAATGTTCATTCCACCTTGGAAGAGCCAGTGCAGGGGTAACTGTTCCAGCCATTTGCTCAGAAACTGGGGAGCCCACGGACAAACCAGTGCCATGGAAATCCACCCTTGGGGCTAAATTCTTTTTATCATCTGATGCCATCAGTCTCCATTTTGACTACTGGGTCAGGGGCGGGTTTATAAGTTCCCCCAAATTAGTGACATCTCAGAGCCAGGGCAGAGTCGCCCCTGAATTATCAAGATACTCCTTTCCTCCAGTCCATATGCAGGAGGAGACATTTCTCAGAACAAGCCTTTTTGCTCCAGGACACAGTCACCCTAGGGAAAGGCCACGGGCCCCTGGGGTAAGAACACAGCAGGGTCATTTCTTGAAAGGGACCTGGCTCACATGTAATCAGGGCGCTCTGCACTAGTTAAGGAGCTCAGATCTGGAAACTCAATGACTTCCTGTGACTCTACCTCACGGCTCCTAGACCAAGGAATGTTGCCTTTAAACCTGAAGTGCTTTCTAATAAAATTAACTCTTTTGAGATATAGTTTGCATTTCTCAATAGAATTAATTAGAAAATAGAATTATATTTATATATACATACAATTATATATATATTTATATATACAAACAAATTCCATATAGATATAGAATTATATTTTCTATGTATAATCGAAAACACACAAATATCAGATGTACAGTTGGTTGAATTTTGGCAAGGTCAAAGTGGCGAGCGTTCCCACGGCCCCAGGCGCCCTCCCAGGGGCAGCCATGGCCCAGGCTCTGCTTACCTTGGATTTATCCTGTCTGTTCTTACACCTCATACAGATGGACTCACGGTCTGTTCTTGCTCACACGATGTTTCTGAGACTCACCTGGATTGTTGTGGCATCAGTGGTTAGCATTCTTCCTTGACGCGCATTGGTCCATTGTGTGACTCTGCCACCATGCGTCTGCTTCCCTATCCCTCGACAGTTAGGATGTTGCCAATTTTGTTGTTGAAACTGGAAGGGGGTTTGGTCTGAACCCAGCTGCTCATCGTATGAAGATCCGATTATTGAGGCAATGAGGACTGACAATGAAAAAAGGAATTTTTTTTTGAGACAGTCTCACTTTGTCACCCTCTGTAGGGTACGATGGTGTCACAGCTCACAGCAACCTCCAGATCTTGGGCATAGGTGATTCTCTTGCCTCAGCCTCCTGAGTAGCTGGGACCACAGGTGCCCGCCACAACGCCCGGCTATCTTTTGTTGCAGTTTGGCCCGGACCAGGTTTGAACCCACTTCCCTCAGTATATGGGGTCGGCGCCCTACTCACTGAGCCACAGGTGCTGCCCTGAAGAAAGGAATTTTCAATATGACAGACGTTTTGTCCAGAGAACACAGAAGCCACCTCAATCCTGTCTTTCAGACTACAGGACACCAGGGACTTTTTTTTTTTTTTTATTAAATCATTACTGTGTACATGAATGCAGTTATGGGGTGCAATGTGCTGGTTTTATATCCAATTTGAAATACTTTCATCAAACTGGTTAACATAGCCTTCACTGCATTTTCTTAGTTGTTGTGTTAAGACATTAATATTCTACACTTAGTAGATTTAACATGTACCCTTTTAAAATCCACTCCCCTCCCCCTCCTGTTTCCCCTTCATCTTGGACTGTAGTTGGGTTATTGCTTTCATATGGAAGTGTGGTTGATTATAAGTTGGTTTCATAGTAGGGCTGAGTACATTGGATACTTTTTCTTCCATTCTTGAGATACTTTCCTAAGAAGAATATGTTAAAGCTACATCTATATAAACATAAAAGAGGTAAAGTTTCCATCTTTTTTAAGGCTGCATAGTATTCCATGGTGTACATATACCACAATTTATTAATCCATTCATGAGTTGATGGACCCTTGGGCTTCTTCCATGACTTAGCAATTATGAATTGGGCTGAAATAAACATTCTGGTACAAATATCTTTGTTATAAAGTGATTTTTTGTCTTCTGGATATATACCTAATAGAGGGATTACAGGATCAAATGGGAGGTCTAATTTTAGATCCCTAAGTGATCTCCAAACTTCTTTCCAAAAGGAATGTATTAGTTTGCATTCCCACCAGCAGCACAGAAGTGTTCCCTTTTCTCCACATCCACGCCAACATCTATGGTTTTGGGATTTTGTGATGTGCACTAATCTTACTAGAGTTAGATGATATCTCAAAGTGGTTTTGATCTTCATTTCTCTGATGATTAAGGATGATAAGCATTTTTCAATATGTCTGTAGGCCGTGCATCTGTCTTCTTCAGAGAAGTTTTTATTCAAGTCCTTTGCCCACACTCAGATGGGATCACTTGTTCTTTTCTTGCTAATATGTCTGAGTTTTCTGTGGATTCTGGTTATTAAACCTTTATCAGAGACATAACCTGCAAATACCTTCTCCCGTTCTGAGGGCTGTCGGCTTCCTTTACTTACTGTGTTCTTGGCTGTGTAGAAGCTTTTTAGTTTGATCAGATCCAAATATGTATTTTTGGTGTTGCTTCAATTGCCCAGGGGTATCCTCCTCATAAAATATTCTCCCAGGCCAATTTCTTCAAGTGTTTTCCCTGCACTTTCTTCTATTATTTTTATAGTTTTATATCTTAAGTTTAAATCTTTTATCCAGTGAGAGTCTATCTTACTTAATAGTGAAAGGTGTGTGTCCAGTTTCAGTCTTCTACAGGTCACCAGCCAGTTCACCCAGCACCATTTGTTAAATAGGGACTCTTTTCCCCACTGAATGTTTTTGATTGGCTTATTGAAGATCAAATGATGGTAAATATCTGGGTTCATCTCTTTGTTCTCTATTCTGTTCCATACATCTACCTCTCTGTTTTTGTTCCAGTACCATGCTGTTTTGATCACTATCAATTTATAGTATAGTCTGAGGTCTGGTAGCATGATTCCTCCTGATTTGTTTTTATTTCTGAGTGATGTCATGGGTATTCGAGGTTTTTTCTGATTCCATATAAAATGAAGTATTATTTTTTCGAGATTTTTAAAGTATGACAGTGGTGCTTCAATAGGGATTTCATTAAATGTGTATATTACTTTGGGTAGTATGGACATTTTGACAATGGCTCTTCCCAGCCATGAGCATAGTATGTTTTTCCATTTGTCAACATCTTCAGCTATTTCTTTTCTCAGAATTTTATAGAGATCTTTCACATCCTTTGTTAGGTAAACGCTCAAATATTTCATCTTCTTTAGCACTACTGTGAAAGGAATAGAGTCCTTGAATGTTTTTTCAGCTTGACTATTGTTGGCATATATAAAAGCTACTGATTTGTAAGTATTGATTTTGTATCCTGACATGCTGCTGTATTTCTTCATCACTTCCAAGAGTTTTGTAGTTGAATCCCTGGGGTTTTCCAGATATACAATCATATCATCTGCAAAGAGTGAAAGTTTGATCTCCTCTGACCCCCAAGGGTCTGTGGAGACCCTTGATCATCTTTTCTTGCCTGATTGTGAGGGCTAAGACTACCATTACAATGTTAAAAATCAGTGGAGACAGTGGGCAACCTTGCCTGGTTCCTAATCTAAGTGGAAATGATTTCAATTTAACTCCATTCAATACAATATTGGCTGTGGATTTGCTATAGAAGGCCTCTATCAGTTTAAGAAATGTCCCTTCTATACCTATTTTCTTAAGTATTCTGATCATAAAAGAATGCTGGATATTATCTAAGGCTTTTTCTGCATTGATTATGAGAATCATATGGTCTTTTTTTTATTTTGTTTATGTGATGTATTATATTTGTAGATTTACATATATTGAACCATCCTTGAGACACTGGGATAAAACCAACTTGGCCATGGTGTATAATTTGTTTAATGTATTGCTGGATTCTGTTTGTTATGATCTTATTGAATATTTTTGCATCTATATTCATTAAAGATATTGGTCTGTAATTTTCTTTTCTTGTTGGGTCTTTTCCTGGTTTGGGGATCAGGTTGATATTTGCTTCATAGAATGTGTTGGGACGTATTCCTTCTTTTTCTATGCTTTGGAACAAGTTATGTAATATAGGTACTAGTTCCTCTTCAAAGGTTTGGTAAAATTCTGATGTGAAGTCATCCGGTCCCAGACTCTCCTGTTTTGGGAGATTTCATATAGTTGATGCTATTTCAGTACTTGTTATAGGACTGTTCAACATTTCTAAATCTTTCTGGGTAATTCAAGGAAGGTGGCATGCTTCCAAGTATTGATCAATTTCTTTCAGATTTTCGCATTTCTGAGAATAGTTTTTTCTGGTATTCATTAAGAATTTTTTTTTATTTCTGAGGTGTCTGTTGTTATTTCACTTTTGTCATTTCTGATTGATGAAATTAGGGATTTTCATTTTCTATTTCTGGTTAGGCTAGCCAAGGATTTATCAATTTTGTCAAACTTTTCAAAAAACAACTTTTTGATTCATTGATTTTTTGCATACTTCTTTTGTTTTCAATTTCATTTAATTCAGCTCTAATTTTGGTTATTTATTTTCTTCTACTGGGTTTGGGGTTGGAGTGTTCTTATTTTTCCAGTTGCTTGAGATGTCCCATTTAGTTGTTGACTTCCTCTCTTTCCATTCTCTTAAGGAAGGCTTGCAGTGCTATAAATTTCCCTCTTAGGAATGCCTTTGCAGTATCCCAGAGGTTCTGATAATTCATATCTTCATTATCATTCTGTTCCAACAACTTGGTAATTTCCTTATTAATCTCATCTTTGACCCAGCTATCTTTCAGCATAAGGTTATTTAGTTTCCATGTCTTTGTATGAGTATGCAGATTCCTGTTATTGGTGAGTTCAAATTTTATTCCATGATGATCTGAGAAAATACAAGGAATAATTTCTATTCTTTTAAATTTTCTGAGGTTAGCCTCTGACCTAATATGTGATCAATTTTGGAGGATGTTCCATGGGCCAATGAGAAGAATGTGTATTCAATTTTGTTAGGATGAAATGTTCTGTAGATGTCTATTAAATTCAATTGTTATATGGTGCAGTTTAAGTCCAGAATTTCTTTGCTTAGTTTCTTCTTGGAGGATCTATCCAACACTGCCAAATGGGTGTTAAAATCTCTGACTATTATGGTGCTGGAAGATATCATGTTTGTTAGGGTCTTGCCCATAAATTGAGGAGCATTTTGGTTGGGCACATAAATGTTAATAATTGATATCTCATCATGTTGAGCATTTCCCTTAACAAATATGAAGTGACCATCCTTATCTTTCCTTACTTTTGTTTATTTAAAGCCTAATGTATCTGGAAATAAAATTGCAACCCCTGCTTTTTTCTGTTTTCCATTTGCCTGGATTATAGTTGTCCATCCCTTCACCTTGAGTCTATATTTATCCTTTAAGATAAGATGAGATTCTTGTATGCAGCAGATATCTGGCCTGAGTATTTGTATCCCATCAGCCAACTTGTGCCTCTTTAGTGGACAATTTAAGGCAGTTATGTTAATTGAGTGTATTGATAAGCCTGGTAGTATTTTGGGTATCAAGTGTTTTGAAAGACCAATGGATGTTTTTAATCCTATCATTACTGTGAAAGTTGGGTTTTGATCAATAATTTCTGAGTAGTTTACTTTGGTGGTAGAGTATTGTGCTGGTCATTTTGAAGGATGGTTCTGAAGATATCCTGAATAGCTGCTTTAGTTATGGCAAATTTCTTTAACATTTGAATGTCATTAAAGTATTTGACTTCTCCATCATAAATGAAACTCGGTTTAGCTGGATACAGGATCCTGGGCTAAAAGTTGTTTTGTTTTAGGAGAATGAAGGTCAATTATCATCCTCTTCTGACTTGAAAAGTTTCCGTAGGAAGATCTGCAGTCATTCTAATATTCTTCCACTTGTAGGTTATGATTTTCTTATATCTGGCTGCTTGTAGGATTTTCTCTTTCATATTAACTTTGGTGAAGTTAATTACAATGTGTCTAGGGGATGCTTTATTTGGATTGAGTCATGCTGGGGTTCTAAAACTGTCTGCTATCCGAATTTCA